>JAPDSC010058884.1:298174-416361 GCA_026290005.1 Latrodectus geometricus
GGATTGTACTGGGGCTTTGTAAAGTTAAGGGGAAAATGAGAAATGTTTTCATTAATATTCTAGTTTTATCTCATATAATTTTAAATGGGATTAAATATTTCCTAAATTTGAGTTTAATTAAAAAATATTTATTAAAAATATTTCTCTATAATGATTTTATTTAAAATTGCCTGTTTATTCTACAACTGTTTCAATCTGAAAAGCATAACTAAGTTTAAAACTGCTATAAAATGTTTACTATAGTAGTTATTTTAAAAAGTTATAATTAAGTTGTGGAACTTTGAATATCGTGTAAATAATGTATGAAAAATTTTAATGATTCCTTCAGTATATCGATTAATTTAATTTGCACATCACTTCAGGAATGATTTTACGTTATAATACAGAATTTTAAATTACAAAACGGTTAATATTTATTTGACTTTTTAATACAGTTTCTCTTTAAATGAGGTATTGTAAACTCTAATTAGAACCTATTAATCCTATTAATAACGTTTCATTATGCTGAATGGATAAAATTTCTTAGTGACTTTTTCTTACAATGTCTACCTTGTGTGATATATTAAAATCCATTCTCCTAAAATTTATTATAAAATTCATTTGCTGTAAAATTATATATAAAAAAAATCATATAAAGTAAAAGATAATTTTCAAATTTCGGAAAAAGTGAGATCAATATAATATAGAATCGAGCATAGATTTTACTATCATACAGGACAATTATTTAATGCAAAAATGCAGCAAGTCGATTAAAAATAGTTACAATTCAATTAAATTAACAATAAATTTTTATTATTAAAATGTTATTATTAAAATTTTAATAAGAAAGTTTCTTTATGTAATGCATTTTTTATGTAATGATATACTTTCCATTAAACTCATTTAATATTTTTGTGAATCAATATATATTTAAAATAATTGCATTTATATTTTAGCAGTAAGTTGCTTATAATTTTAATATAAACTTTCACTGAATTTAGAAGATTCAATGTGGTGGAAAATAGAGTAATGCAGAGTTTTTAATAAGTCATGAATTTTTATCAAAATGTAAAAAATGCAAGGTATTAACTTCAAAGATAAATAAATAATTTTTCTTAGTTATTTTACAAAAGTGTCTTCAATTATAAAATATAATTAATTTATAATTTTATGATTAGAAAGATTCTAATCTAATATTTTTATCCATTAAACTATTCACTAAAGCTACAGAAATGATTTTTATATAGTTCTTTGGGTTGCCTAGTATTTCTAGAATCATAATTTGTTTCAAGCGGAATAAATTTTCCATTCTGCTGAATTATTATGATTGCTCTAACTCAGTATTTATGAATGACTAAAATGCTTCCAATTTCACTCTCTTGTTAAGTGTGATAAATCTATAGCTAAATCTCAGTTTCATACAAATTCATCATATAATTAATTATTGTAAACATCACTAACCTCTAACTTGGTTTCATTAGCTTTCAATTATTTTTATATGATATCACAAAATGGTACCATGTATTACATTTAATCATTTTACAAACGAATTTCTAAGAGAACAATACGAAAGCGCTTAGTTTGAATTTTGTAATTTTAGAAATTTAAAGCAACTATTGCATGTGAAAAAAAATCACACATTCTCTTTTAGATCAATAGTTTATTCGCGATGAAATTTGAAAACCTGCTCAGTAAATTTCAACAAGAATCAAGCATTGTTCATTCATTTCAATATAACTTTAATCAAGCGAGTGAATCTTACATCTAAGACTTTTAAGAACTTTACCCAACATTATGATACCCCATAAAGGACAATTTAATAAATGAAGACTTATAAGGCTAGTTTAACATCCATTACATGTTATTGCTGACAAAAGTGAAACATATTCACGTGTTGTTAAGGAAGAAACCCGAAAAACTTCTAAAAACTCACTCCAACAGATGGGCATTCAGGAAGCAGAAATAGTATAGACATCTCTCATTATTCCTTTTTGTCTGGAATTGAACTTGGAATCACCCACTATGGAGAGTGTGCTTCCTCCACTAATCCACGGGGAGATTACAATTACACTTTGTAACTATAATAGAAATATAATGATTTAAATATAGTTTGGAATAAGATTTCCCTCAGGAAGACCTTTCGCACCACTTGTAACAAGCTTTTCAATAATTTTGGGCAAATTGCCATTGAAAAAAAGAAGCATTTTTAGCAAGCATTTTAGAACTGTGTCTACAATCACTTAAAATGTATTGTATTAATGTTAAGATGGTAGAAGAAATTAAATGCAAGATAAAATTTTCAGCAATTAAAAATTATAAATAATAAAACATTTTTGCTTTTCATATTAGTATAAGTGAAACAGTAAACTAATAAAGGGCATAATATTCTAAAATTATAAATAAACTATTAGTTTTATATTTGTAGAATTTATGCTTTTATGTGAATTCTGTATCATAAAAACAGGATCAAGAACTGTTTTATTTTCATGTTGGTTTCAGTAAGAGACGCACACCAGTTTTTTGTGTTTCCAAACCTTCAAAATATTACTTAATTATACAAAAGAAAATGATGACTTAATTAAATTATTATAATAATGTATTCTATATAAATTTTAAAGGAATGTTTATAATATGTGTAAATATGCATAAAAGTATTAAAAGAAGTAAAATGCAAAATTTTATAAATGAAAAATAAACTGTGAGAAAATAGTATAAAATATACACAGCATTAAGCAAGATTTTAATTCAAATCTTTCAAATTTAATTTCCTTTTTGAATAACTTACTCGAGTACTTATCGCAACAGTGCTGATGAGATACTTATTGGCATAATTAAAGGCACTCATTAAATTCCTCTAAAACTCAAATTCTTTAGCCCAAATGGTTTAATTTTAAAATAATTTTATTATTGAAACCATTCTTCTCAAACACAAAATTCCCCGTTCTGAATATAACAAAATAAATAATATTATTATGCCCAATTATATAGTTTTTCGCAAATGGTAAAAAATCTTAACGTCAATCAAATTAAAAAACTCAAAATAAAATTGTAAAAGAAAAATTAATTTTAAAAAAAATCTAAAATAAAAAAATGAAATTTTTAATTTTTATTAAGACCCCACTTGATTTAACGAAATCCCACATCTGACAACTATTGCTCTATGCAATACTCTTTCGCAGCTTTCACTCCAAATAAAGCAACTCATAAGCCCTAAGCACATTAATAAATATGCATTAACATCTCATTTTATAAACTTATTCGTTTATTAGTTTTTATTAGAAAACAATTACCTGGACATACCCAGTTTACATTATCTTGGCAGTTTTCATTGATTAATCCCTAAAATCCATACAAACTCATAAAATCTTATATGATCCTGATGATCTAATTGCATGTTATGTATTGAAATATACGGTGAAAAAGATCACGAAATAACATAATTATTTGGTAAACAAAACTTTCGTGAACTTAGAACGACAAAAAATAAAAATAATGTTCTTTAGGAGAAAAATATTCTTAATAGTCATAGTTGGATTGGTCATTGGAGGAGGGGACTTTTATCATGACTCACTAACGGAAACAAGATTAGAATAATAACAAATAAATTCGTATAACAATATTTATATGAAAGTATTTTATTGCCAGAAATATAGTTGAAAATATTTGAATAATTTGATGGTTGTTGACTAAAAATTGAATTAGTACTGTGAAAACTGTAACATTTCTAATTATATTTAAGATTTATATTTTTAAGAGGGCAACAAAAAATATTAAAGAAGTTTTGTGTAACATTACAGCCTAAGAGATGATATAAACAATTTGCATTGAAAATAAAAAGAAAAAATCTCTTAAAATTCCAAAAGGGAATAATGAAATATATTAATAATACTTTAAGTTTATTTCTTTAATTGAAGTTAAAAATTTTATTCGTAATCATATAATATTAATTTATATGAAAATATATATATTATAAGAATCTTACTAAAAATTTTATAAATTTTTTAAATTTAATTCAGTTTCTGATATCTGTTAATAAAAATGCGTAATTGTAATATTTTCTTTGCACTAACTATACTAATATTTACATAAAGCTGCTTTAATTGTTAAAGTAGTCATGATGCTCCTTATGGATGAAGAAGCAAAGCGAATTTAGCTTATAAATAAAACAAGAGTTTAATTCATTTAATTAAAGCTTTGCAAATTTATTCTAGCAGATGACAAAATACAGCACTTTCTTTAAACAGATGCTTTATATGAATACGCAAAAGCGAATAAAAACTGCGGCACAAAAAAGGATATAAATTAATAATTAAGATGTATACGTTTTTTTGAGTTTTGTTTTGATAACGCTTTTCTTAAGGGAATTTATACGTACTATTTCTTTATTATAATTGTCAAAAGTGTTTTCTTATATCATTTTTGCTAACATATTCAATGATTTCTTCGTTAAGGAATTCCTTTAATAATACGTTTTTAAATAAAATACCTAATGAAAGGAAATGTTTGAAAAAGTTGCTAAAAACTAAAAAAAATGAATGTACATTCTGCTGTTTATTTTTAATGTATGATGTTTGTCTTATAAAAAATGAACTGAATATAAAAATGAATACCTATTAATATTTTCATATCTTCCTAGCTTTAGTTAAAATTCTATTGTATAATATTTCAAATTTTTTTGTGAGTATTTAATTCAAACATATTTACAAAAATAAGGAAAAAGAAAATTTGTTGGAAAAAATTTAGTTAAAATTACAATAAAAATAATGAGCTTTAACTCAGTTTTAATTCTATTTTTTCAAAGTAGAAGTTTAATTTGATCAATAACATATTTAAAGATGTTTCGAGAATTTAAAAAAGGTAATATCAAAACAAAATGAAAGAGAAAGAAAACAAAAATTAGTTAAATAGCCCTTTATATGTCCTTATTTCTTAAATTTTTCGTCAAGAAAGTGTAAGATTTTGAAATACATTTCCAGCGCATACGAATTAAATCACGTTACCTTCGATGAAAACTAACCTTGAAAAATATATTTAATATTATTTCTGAACCAAATATCTTAGTCAGTATTAACATAATATTTAAATCATTTCGGTAATTGTTATCTTACTCTAAAGAAACGTTATTAATCGGAGGAATAACTTTCGTTTGGTTATATATGCTAGACTTTTCAGATAAATATTGAAAGAAATAACTTCACTTTGAACATGACATTATATTTATTATAGCAAAAATTTTTAATTTTTTTTAATCAGATCGTAAAATTTAAGACTATTAAAATCTTAAGTTTTTTATATGGAAATATTATAATGTATATAAAGTATTTTCCGACACGTTTTCGAATCAAAAAATAAAAAATATTCTAAAAAAAGGAAATTATTTTTTAAATTTATATTTGAGACTAATAATCAACACTGGCTTTTATCTCTTAATTCTGCGCTTTATTCATCATCGCTTAAGTGATATAATTATTGCAGCAGCATATTTTCATTAGCAGACTGCCGGAAGCTGTCAAAACCCACGTCTTTAGGTGCCAAAAATGCTTGTGTGATTGTTTTGTCTTCCTTCACGACATCATTTGTCCCCTTTGTAAAAGTTCGGCTCTATTTTAAAAATGACTTTTGTAAAGCCTAAGTGATTGAACTTTTCAGCGGACGAGAATTCGACATTACATTTCACGTTTTCGTGTTAAAATGATAATTCTCACGACACGTATCATTAATCGTAAAACGCTGATGTATTTTTTTGTATTCATCCTCAGTGCAAAACACTTTTCACTGAAGACACGCACACTAGGTACAGAAGCGAATTTGCATATGATTGCGTGATATTTCCTTTCTGGGAACATAATTGAATGTGAATTCAAATGAACAGCTTTTAAGAATGCTTATATAAGGTTACGTTTGCAAGAAAATTACTACACTTTTTGAAGAAATATATTCAAAAAACAACAACTCTGCACTTAAATTTTTTACGAAAGTAATTTTTGATAATGCAAATTCTAAATAACTTTTCTTCCGTATTTTATTTTTCGTTAAATAATTATTTTCTCTTATGGGTGAATATATTAAAATCAAAAATTTTTATTCTAATAATATTTTTTAATGTCTTAACTAATAGCTTTACCAATAAAATTTTGCTTCAAAAACTAATTAAATCTAGAAAAATATTTTTTTAGAAAGAAACATTTTACAACAAACTTGGAAATACTTTAATCGTGTACTGAAAATACATAGATAAATTAAATGAGATAAAAAAATGTATTTCCTTCTAATATTTCGTGAGAATGGGGATAAACAAATATTTATTTAATCAACTTAAAACCTTTTTATTTTGTTTTAAAATTTTAAACCTGTGTTTGGAGGAATTTTAAGCATTTTGCACTTAAATTATTGGTTGCGATTTTTCTGTTTTGGCCACCGATGTGAGTGTTTAGCCTTCATGTCTACTAAACTGTCAGGTCTTGGGTTCTAACATGGATGTTCCGTTCTCTCTTTGTGTTTCCTTGTCATTTCTTCTGTAATGATGAATGAATGTAACTTGTGTTTTTTTTTTTTTTTTTTTTTTGTCACACCACCACAAAAACGGGTGTGTGGTGGTGTGATGTGGGTAATTCTACTCTCCTCCGTAAATTTGTTCGCAACTACCCACCGGATAACGGTAAATGAGTAGCAGTTTCTAGTTTTATTATGGTGAAGGGATAATCACCCAGTGCCCACAATCAGAAAAAAAATTCCTTTTTTGTACTTTGTAAATAAGCTATAAATGTTTCATTTTTTTATTTTTAATGAGATATTTTTATTGCAATCATTCAAGATTATGATGATTCTTTTTTTTTAATTTTATGCAGTGATTTAACTAGAGAAATCGATGCATTTACGGAATATATATTTCAAAAACATAAAATGTATGTTTTATTAAAAACAATGAAAATTTCAAATCAATTCTTTTTTTCAATAAAAATTTATTTTATTGCGTTTAATTTGTTTTTATATTTTAGAAAATACATAAGTAAAAAGATTCTTCTCCTATTTAATAATACTAAATTCCATTTAAATTGATTGATTTGAAATCAACGATAAAATATTTTTCCAAAATACAACAGTATTCAAGTAAAAAAGAAATACAAGTTTTTAAATCTTTTATTAGTAAAAACAATGAGTTTGTATTTTTAATGATTTTTATGGCTAATTTTATCATAACATATTCCATATTTTAATCTTCTATTAGTCAGAAGCAATAGATTTTGTATTTTAATGATTTTGTAAAAAATAATTTAATTCAAGCACAAAAGTTGGCAAAATTCTCTATAAAAATCTCGTGTTATGAAGAAGCTATTACGAAATATGTGTTTTTAATAATAAATACTACATTAAATTACTGCTTCTTTTAGGTGCTTTTCTATATTATTAATTTTGTATTTCTTGGTAATATTTAAATTAACTTACTACCCGATTGTTTACGTCGAATAAACAAACTGAACTGAATAAATTTGTCACGATAAAGGTGTAAATTTTTTTATTGAATTAAATATATATTCGAGGTAATTTGTAATAAATGAATTTAATCTTTTTTCCTTAAAATGTAAAATGTTTTTATCTTTCAGTTATCATATATACTTAAACCATGATATATTAAAATTTTCCCTACACAATTCTTTTATATAATTATTCTCTTTTTAAGTTTATTCAAATAAAAATCTTTTGATTTGCTACCTTAGTTTTCTTAGATTAAACTATTATTTTTTAAAATCAAATATTTACACTTATTAAAACATTTTATCGATCCAGTAAGCTTTCGTCTAGTGTAAATTCAGTCTCCAGTAATCTTGTTTGCAGATGAAATATGCATTTCAATATCCATATGCATGTCAAGAGTCGAATTGCATTTTGAGCTGCATTGTGCATTTGAAAATAGAATTCCCATTAGAAACTCTCTTATTTTGTATTCCAGTCTGTCATAAAGCATTCTCTTTTGAAAAATGACGCTTTGAGCACCGAAATATGAACTTTGATATTTTCTCTGGAGTGTTAGAAATTTAAATATACAACTCACGAAATGTTAATTTGTGTGTTAATTTTCTAAAATATCGCTAATGAGGAGATATTCAAACATCAATATATTATCGTTAAACGAGCACTTTCATCTTTCAATGTTAAGACATTCATTTTAAGAGCACCGTTTGTTATCTTTTAAAATATTTATTATGTCTTACAATATTTTTTTTTTTTTTTTTTTTTTTTTTTGTTAAACAGTACATTTTGAATTTCATGTTGAATTATTTACATTATTTATTTTTGTTGAATTATTTACAAATTTGAAATAAAATGTTTTCGCATAATATTTTTTTGTAAAATAAAGTTGAACTGAACATAATTTTATTTCAATCCTAAAATAAAATTACTCAGAAAGAATCAAAACATTTTTATAGCATTAAAAAGTTTAATTAAATCTATAATTTTATTATTACTGTTTTCTGCAATTATCAAGTAAGAAATTAGTTATTAAATCTTACTTTTCTATATCTTCGAAGCTTTTCTTTTTCTATTTAATTTAATTTTCCTTTTATTTTTTACACAATTAATATTTTTATTTTTTAATATTAAAATTACCAATTTTTAAAAGAAAATCAATATAATATTCTAATATTTTCTTAGCAGTAGATATATTACTCTTAATTTGGAATTATGTGAGTTTATGTCTGAACTATTTTTTTGTTCCTAATAAAGCTTCTGTGATAAAAGATTTATTAAAATTATAGGCAAATCTGATAATATAACACTTTTTATTCTTGTTTCAATATTAATTGGTTCTAATATTTTTATAACTGAAATGTTTCTTTTTAAATATTTAGTTATTTATCAGCATATTTACCAAGTTAATAAATTATTGAACCATAGTCCAGTTATCTTTATACTTACTATAAAACTACCTTTACTACCTTTTTTTATTCTTTTACTGGAAACAAGGAAATACATTTTTATTTACTCTTTTCTTTAATCGCTTATTTGCCAATTGTTTAATTTGACAGATAGGTTTTACAAATTTAACTGCATTTAATTCTTGATAATTATGTATTGAAAATATTAACATTTTTTAAAATTTTAGATGATGCAGTCATAGTTATAAAAAATGATACAATAAAATTATTGAATATAAAAAACATTATAGTTATTATATAAATTATTGCATCATGAATCAAAACTGCATTCCCTTTTAAATTTTAAAATTAAAGCTCATAATTTGTAAAATACATTATTTGTTAAAAATATTTACAAAATAGTTTTCCTTGAGAAATTAAATCAGTTATTAACTGTTAATTTTCAATATATAATTTACACATTGTAATACAATGCTGTAAAAAGGGGAAAATTATATAAAATAATTGTAAATATAAATTTCATGAATTTATTTCCTATAAAAAAATCGCAAAACAATTACAGAAAAATCATATTATAGCTAAAAATTTAAAAATCTTTTTTTTATTATTTTCTTTTTATGTATCATGAAATACATGACATTCCTTAGTAAAGATTTCAATATCAATTCATCCATTGATCATTACAAATGCTCTTAACTTACGGATATTTTTCAAGTATATCAATAATGACAAAAATAAATATCAAAATAAATAAATGATAACAAATATAAATCTCTATCTTCAAAAAAAGAAAATTTAAATAAGGTACTCCGAAAATACTTTTCCCTTTTAGAGTAATGAATATTTTAAATATACTTGCATAATTTATGGTGTATTTTATTTATTTTTTAGTTTAATATAATTTCCATAAATTCAAGCATTTCATTTAGTTTAAAATATGTAAAATTAATCTGAATTTAATGTTTTTTCCATTAAGAAAGATGCTAAGGTTATTTATCTTTTATTCATTTTTAATGGGTGATCCAATAATTGAAGTGACTAAACTTTGGAGCTTAGTTTTTAACTTTAAATCTTTCAACGGTTCATTATCAAACTCCATACATAAGTTACTTTTTTTATGTCCCTTTTAGTCGTAAGAGCTCCCTATACTTAAGAGGCCAGTTTAGGTTATCCTGCTTTCATCATTAAGTAAATGCATTAACATGAGAGCGAATTTATATGACATTAAATTCATTTCGGTAAGCTTTTTTTTTTTTGGAAAAAGTAGCATTTTTGAAGTAAAAGCTTGCACCGTTGGGAACCATATTAGTTAGTGGAGTGATATAAATAAATATTTTTCATGACAGAAACGTTGAAACTTTGCTATCATAAAAAAAGCATATATCCGAGGTTTGAATTATTTTAATTTTTGTATGAAGTTTTCTTTTGGGATTATGAAATTACTTTGATTTTTATTACTAGAATCAGCATATGCGCTAGATATTTTAACATTTTTGGGTATATAACATATGAATAAGTTATTTTAGATTAATAACAATTTTGTTATTTTGAACATATTTTTTTTTCTTTTACGTTTTTATCATTTTTAAAAGCTTTATGCAGAAAATTTTAAGTATATCTTTATAGTAATTTCTAAGCAAGTTAACGGAAGTATAAAGTAGCAAATATCTCTTTTAAAAAATTGAAATTTGTCTTTTATTTACACGTATGTAGATTTATATATTTGCATTCTTGTCACTTTATCATATTAATAACGTTTATCATTAATAATATTTGTGAATTTTTAATATATCTTGATATATTTATGCATGCTATCCATGTAACATCATCTATATTAACACAGTGTATCAAATAGTTTAATCGCTGTGTAAAGAATTTGGATATGTATCTTATTTTCTGATGGGAAACGATGGTTTCTCTAAATAATGGCAATATTCAAATTTTGCAAAGCAAATCTCAACGCTTGCTGTGGCAGAAATACATATAGAAATTTGAAACAAATATTCGTCTCCCACTCTTCAACACTGTCTTTTCTCATCAAATCTTCTACACAAATCTTATTCATGTCACTTTCAAGAGTACATTCAATGGTAACTTGGAGTATATATCGTCTTTAAGCAAGTAACTCGAATATTTTGTAATGGCATCATTAATTATTATGTAGAATAATTCTCTTAAGGTACAATGCAATTAGTACGCTTACCAAAATTCTAGAAATTGCATTAAGAAATGTTTTTTTATCACCAGAGTTTTATCACAAAGGCATTACTATTTCATAAGTATAAGTACACGTAAGCTGTCGGTCAGGAAGCTAGTTGATTCTTTCTTGTTTTCGTAGGTATCAGATAATTATTACCCCTTTTCTCAGTAAGTACCTTGGTTTATGACTTTCTCTGAGGGTTTTCTAAACACTACGAGGACTATTGCAATGGCTATAATGAACAAGCTTCTTTTGACCATATTTTATATTTCCAGTGCTTATCCAAACAAAATCTTTATGATAACCTATCGCTAGTTTTGAACTTTTTTAAGGTGAGTAAGTGCATTTACTTGAGATAGCTCCACTATACTCGGAGTTTGCATAGTATTCATATTAGCAATATTAACGTAAAAAAATAACAATATGTCTCTGCATCTCTGACTGAGCAACATTTACATAAATATCAGTGGTACTTTATAAGATTCTCCGCTTTAATTTTCTTCCTGTTTTAACTAAACATTAAAGCATGTTGTAAAAATATACAAAACTTTTTACATAAAGAAATAATTTCTGTCTTCTTTGCACGTTTATCAGTTGGATACTCGGGAATTTACCCACTTTCTTCCAAAATGACACATGAATGCATTTGCCATATATGAAACATTCTTCTAGTTGGCAAATGTGCAGAAGACCAAAGAAGCCTTAAAGTAGCTTCCTGTAATTAAACTATTCATTGTGCAGTGTGAACAAATGTTTGCTCGATGTGCAAGGAGGCATGATCATAGAAGTTGCCTCACAGGAAAATCTTCATCTGTCCATTTTTCAATGATAATTATGAAAAGTAAAGACATTACAACTAACTCAAGTTAGGAAATGTGTCTTCGTAACAGAATAATGAATGAATGCTTAATTTGATAAATCATACTGATGAAAGTAGAAGAAAATAGTTACCCAAAATTGTACCATTACATTGTTTCAAATAACCTCCGATGCAAGTGGCCATGTATTGAACAAGGTAACCACATAAACTATTTACAAGAAAGTACTCTGTAGGTAATGATTATTAATATCTTCAATGATCTTATATCATATGGAAACAATAAGAATTAAACATCAAGAATCACCGTAGTTTCATGTAAAATGCAATAAAACGACGGCAATGTTGATAACTTTAGTTTTCTACCATAAAACTTTGAAAGGAATCTCTGATGATGAGAGATGCGATTGTTTGGTATGCCTTATGACTAATATAATCCTGAAGAAGTTGGCTGATGATGGTCATTTCTTAATTTTCTTGTTGATTATTTGATTTGTATTTCATTACTTGTGCTTCAGAATTTTCCCAATGAAGAAAATTTCCGATTTCCAAGTGATAACACACATTTTTCTATGATTAGACCAGATATATTCAAACAAGCTTAGACAAGCACAGTGATCCAGGGAAATGTGTGTCAGATGTTGGTTTCAATTTTCTGATTTCAGAATCATTGTAACTTTGTCAGTTTCTTTGAGAACAAAGTCCACCAAAATTTCCACTTCAGGATCTAAACTACTGAATTCTTTGAATGATAAGTAATTATGAAAACTTTCATGATTTTTGTATACTACCTCAATTTATCCATCTTTTTTTTTAATGAAAGCTCTTTTTCCATCCAAGGATGTAATAATCCCATGTAAAAGAATGTTTTCTGTTGTTTTACATGCATTCACATTATCTTAATCTTATACATCTTATTTTTGCATGTTTTCTACTCTTGTGCAAATGATTTTAATGTTTTTTTTGGACTTTATCATCATATATTATTAATAGCTCATAATGCAGATCTAGTATAACATTATATACATTTATAATGCAATAATAAATATATAACAATAATACATATATTACAATTTAAACTGAAGTATTTTTCTCTCAATAGCTTTGGCATGTTACCAATTTAGAAATAGTTTTTGCTAAAGACAAGTTGGAACATTTCAATCACTTTTACTAAAGAAATGTTCTTTATTTAATATTCCCTATCCATTTAAGAATGCGGAGTTTCTTTTGAAGATATAGAAATGACCTCCGAATATATTATGGCTGATATACGACAATATTTTATCTCTGAAATACATTCAGATCTAGTGAAAAAGTGAGCACATTTAATGGAAAGAAAGCCATTGATTTTCCATTAGTACAGGATTTTGAGGGCATTCTTTTTTTTACATATATCTTCCGGGATTCAGTTAAGAAATTGGCATGGCAGAAGTATTGCATTATTTTCCTTTTTTAGAAACATTTTCATAAGCATCATTGAAGCTGTGGTGGGACTTACGAAATGAATATTTAAACTTCCTGTGTCATTTTATTTCCTGGTCGAGAATTTATTATTCATTGTCCCAGTTTTGCTTTTTTGATTGGTTAATCTTGTAATAAGAGCAGTTATATATTAAAAAAATAATATTAAATCGAATGTAATTCTTAACTATGTACTCTGTAACTTTTACCCCTTTAATAGCTTAATATTTTATTTTTGACGAATAGTATACACTCTTATTTTCATTGCTATTTCCTTCAATGCAGCTACATGTTTCAAATTTTTGAAAAGAATGTGTAAAAGGACAAGGAGAAGTAAAATTAAGAAATTCATCATAAAGAAAAGATTCTTTTTTCATATATTCCACTAAAACTCAGAAACATTTTCTAATTATAGCTGTATTTGCTTGTATGAGTTACAAAAGACCCCATCAATATTCTTTACAAACCCGTATAAACCGTAATAAATATTTCTCAAACGTGTAGTGTTTGAGAAAATATAATTTTTTTTCCATTTACTACTAATTAAAAGAGAACATGTGGTTTTTTCAAAATTCCTTAATAATTATTCTAAAAATTTAAAACACTGATTTAATTATAATTCATGAGAATAATAATATGATTTATATATGAAACAAATTCTCTCTCTGTGAATTTGCTTTTAAGTAAAAAATAAATAATTCTTCAAGTTATAATTATTAATAAATATTATAATATATTTCATTTAAGTATGTTTTACCTTTTAAAATATTTATTATGTTCTACAAAACTCATATACAGTTTTATATAAATAATGAAAGTATATAAAATGACTTATTTTGTGCTTAATAATATTATTCTATGAAAAATAATTATATTAAATATGTCTTTTTTAGGGATTTCCAAAAAAATTTTAAAAAAGATAAAACTTTTTCTAAATCTTTATGGCTGTTGTAAATTAGATACATTTGTATGTCAATAATTAGACTGGTATCATACTAGAGAAAAGGCTCCATTACAAATGAAATAAAAAATTTAATCCGATTTATATAACTGATAAACAGAGTTTTACAATAACAGCTCTGTATATTATTCATGTTATTTGACACTGCAACGAAATGATGTACTCAAACCAAAATAAAATGTTCAAAAAATATTCTTTATTATTTTTTAATCACTAGGACTTATGTTTCACTATTTATTTAAGACTTCACCCGTGGATCCTTGGTAACTATCATTCACCACGAGTAAATAAACGATTTTCATTTTCACATTCAGATTTTTTTACTTGTAAGGAACTTATGAGTTTTGTATTAAGGAAAATGAATACCTAAACAAATTGTAATATTGGTTCCACTATGTAGTTCAGTTTGAGAAATTGCTAAATTTTATTTTGGTGGACTTGTCTCTGTAACATTTTAAAATTTCTTTACAATAAATATAAATTTTGTTCCCTTCTAATTTTTATTGAGAAAACAATATGTATTATCTTAAGACTATAACCATTTATATTTTAATTTTGTGTAAGGGTTCATCATTTAAACTAGATATGTTATAAAGAATCAAAAATGTGAAATAAAATAGTATATAAATTTAGGATTGCTTATATAAAATAATAATTTAAATATTTTACTGTATTTTCCTTTAAATTCAATGAAATAATTATTGTATCATTTTTTTTGCAATTTAAATTAACTATATTATTTTTCAATTATTTATCATCAAAATTTCCTCTTCCCTATTGAATTTTAAAAAGAAGAAAAGATATATATACACAAATACACACACATAAATATAAAAAAAATACACATACATATAAACATGCACATATACGCACACACATACATATGCATACATATATGGTAATTTGAGGGGTTTGTTATATATTTAGACAGAGAGTGAGTGAAAGTCCAAACTCATTTATGTTAAAATTTCACTATTCTGAATCTAGATCTGAGTCTATAGTGGTTATGTGAGTCCTGATGAGTATATGTTATACTAACGCTATTCTGAAAATCTAAATTGTTTTTGAAATATATGTTTTGAATTCCTTAAATATTACATTTTAAAATTTTCACCGTACAGTTTAAAATTTTTATCATTCATTTTTAACTTGTTATCAAAAAATTTTTAAGGAGATGATTGAAATTAAGCTTTCTAAATGGATGTTTTTGTCCTTTAAATAATGTTAGAAATCTGATACGTGAGAAATTTCATAATTTAAGAGTAACATAAATAAAATAAATGCAGTTTTTTATATTATTGAAATATTTTATTCCTGGAAGAGAGGAAAATATTTATAACTTAAGCGTTTTTCATATAAATTGAAAAAAATAAAGTTTTCATACATTATAGTTTTCTTAACAAATCTTTTAAACTGTCAACAGTCAGTATCGAGTTGTGAAGAATAATTTTGTTTCATTCAATTTTGTACAGGCTGATGAATAAACTTTTTATCTTTGTTTTTTAGAATTTTACCTTAATAATTAAATATAATAATTTTCATCCCAAAAAATGTTATTTCTAATATTTTTAATGTATCAGTTTATTTTTCTCAATATATTATTTTAACACTACAAATGAAAAGAAATTTTATGCTTTAAACATCTTAAATTTTTATATGTGCTGTGTGCTTAAAATTGCATTTTAATTATTCTTTTTATTATTATAAGTTAAATTTGTATTTAATCAAAAAACCGTCAACTTTTATATAAAAAAAATGTTGAATAATTATAACAAAATAACCAAAATTCTGATTTTATATTCTGATTAAGGTAGAAAAAGTTTCCTTTCTCCATCTTAAATTAAAATAAATTTATACTATTTGAAACTATAATCTATCTTATTATACTATATTGTAGAAATTAGTGTATGATTTCAACTGTTGCACAGAAATATTTCCATTGTTCTCCATTTTCTTTAAAAAAAGAATGAGATTGAAAAGTCTTGTTTATGCCCCAATCAATTCTCATAAAAAAAACTCTCAATGGCCGTTTGAATCAAATAGGAAAAAGAAGGTATAAGAAAAAAACTGAACACTCTGCTTTGAAAAAGAAAAAATTGAAAGTATTTTCCAAAACTTTTCTACCTTTTTAATCAATTTTCGTTGAATGTTCTATCTTGAAAATTGTTTAAGATTCTGATTCTGATTTAGGATTTTTAGAAATTTTTTCTTTAACTAAACGGTGATATTTTATTAGTAATTATTTGCATCTGAAAGTGATTCGTTTTCCTTTAAACTGCATTAAAAGAAACGAACTTTAAAAGTGTCCCTTAATAAGATTTAAACCTTTGAAATTTATTTTCAATTTCTTTAAATTGCGTGACTTGATGTGATTTTATTATTACATTATTATTAAAAAAAAGAAATAAAGAAAGCTTTTTTCATCCTAAAATATATTTTACCTAAATTATTTTAATATTAAGAAAGTTCGTATGCTTTTAATAACCCATTTTATTCTTATTACTTCTCTTTAAAGGATTAAAAATGTTAAGATTTAAATCAAACAAATTTTAAAGATTAAGAAGAAATTTTAATTGAATGAATGAAATTTTTAATAAATTTTTAACCCTTAATATTTACAGATGTTAACATACATTTAAATATAACTTGCTCTTTTTTTTCTTCTTGCCGTTACAAACATCTATATTTATTGTGCTTCATAATTATGCTATTTCAACAATTCAAATATATTTTATTTCAATGCAATTGCCTTATATTTCAGAGAATATTAAACAGTTAATTTCGTGACCTCAGCATTCTTTCATATTCGTTGACAGTTTTATTTTCAATTCCCTATATCTAAACACAAAACAACATGGCGTGATTAAAATCTGTCAAGATTTTTTGCTTTGCAATTATTCCTAAAATATCATTTTACCTAACCAAGTCCAAATTACATTTCACTTCTTGTTTTGCCACCCGGAAATATAGCACGTTTCTTTTTCTCCCACCCAGGGGAATAATAATAATAATCCAGACTTACAACAACGACGCGGGAAATAAAAAATGCGCCATTTTCCTATCATATGACGTCACTTTCCGTCGTTACTCAGTCATATTTACAACATCTAGCCACGCGTTATTTGTTCACCGATATTAGTTTGCACAGTGTCCGAAACCAGAAGGACCTGTGTCACCATGTCACTGCAGTTGATAGCTTATAAATTACCTGCTTCACTGATTACGACGCTGAAGGCGCTTGTAAATCTTGAATTCCACTCTTAATTAGACGTCAAGTTGTGTAATTGGAGAGAGTAATTATTTTGCTATTACTATTAGCGTAAACTCATTAATTATTGAAAAAGCTAAAATCATAACTACTCACAGTGAATTCGAAGTAATTTAAAATATTTATATATTGATTAGCCATTTTATTAATCTTTAAAAATTAAGATTTCGCTGAATTATATAGTCACGCTTTTACATTAATATATTTAAATATGCTTAATAACAGTTTAATGTGTAAAGAAATCCACTATAAAATTTGATATGAAAATTTAAATTTAAAACGTAATAAATTGACGCTATTTTTATTTCGATCAGTTTTAAATTGAGAAAATATTGGCATACTTAAGGTATTTAATATTAATTTGTTATAAATAAAAAGTCTACACTGATTTAAGTATATGTAAGTATATAAGTATATGTATTTATGCACGCGCCACATAATTAAAGTGACTTATATAAATTTATGTTTTTAAGAAAATAATTAATCAAATCAGACATATCTGAAGTTATAATATAATGACAAGGTTAAAAAAGTTTTAAAAACATTGAATTAATAGTTATTTCAACTACGAAAAAATAAAGTTTTCGAAAACCTTTTATAAATACAACTTTGCCTTGTTTAAAAAATCACGCTTTTGAAAATATGAATAAAAGTTGTAAATATGCAAATACGTGTAATACAATAATTTCTTGATAAAAAGTTAATTTACTATGCGACGATGGATATATAATTATAAATAGTAATTAAGATTTAAAATTATAAATTTACATAAGAAATTGCAAGTTTCTGTAAAATTAAAAATATTTGTAATGTAATTAATTAAAAACATATGGAGACAATACAAACAAAGAACCACATACTTTTGTACAAAAATTACAATCAGTTTAATGTATGAAATTTTATAAACATTGATGATTCACATTGCAACGTATTTATAATCAATTGTGATTAGTCCTACAGTAAAAGTTTCGTAATGTAATTGAAAAAATATACAAAAATTTTAATAATTTGAAAAAAGAATTGAATGTAATGCAAGTTGATAAACCAAAAAGATTTAAAATAAAGAAAATTTTTTAAGTTTTTAAAGATAATATATATATATAATGATAGAAAATAAACACGAAATAAGGGCTCCATTGTCACTGATTTTTTCAATCATCGGTATAATTGTAAAGCTTCGAAATTAATTGTTCCGAAATCCAATGAAAAAACCATTGCTTAAATAAACTGCTACAGGCGTTTTAAATGAAATAAAAATAAATAAAAATGAATGTTATAAATAAGCAAGAAAATAAGAACATTCAGAAAGCATAAAATGAAAAGTAAAAAGAAATATAATCTTTATATTGCACACACACACAATAGAAAATAAAAGGATGACATACAATAATTAAAATGAGTGAAAACATATAAAACTATTAAAGATTAAATTATAAAGAACTGATTTTCATAAAATGTTTGAAATTTTTATTGATATATTATTTTTAATACCCTTATACATAATATATAAATATTCTTCTCTTCATTCAGTATGTTATGCACTACATTCTGCTAATTCTTATTGAGCAAAGTCATAAAAATTTTGAAATCTACACGTGGCTTGTCTTAAGACTTTACATCTGCTCTGAAATGACTTAGAAATGTACAAAATAAAAAAAAAATGAAAGGCATGACTGATTTCAGAAATGCTAACGTCTGCTTATAATCCGCATCACTCTTTTCAGTTATTTGTGTCACGTACGAGAAACGCAAAATATTAGAAATAAATTTTTTCAGTTAAGATTTTTGATATAAAACTTTAATAATACATGAAAATGAATTAATATTTCTAAAAATTGAATAAATAATTGGCTTATAAATTGATTTTTCTTAAGTTGGTTTATACTTTCTTTGAAAAAATCTTACCATATATTGGAAATATTTTTGATAATATATAACTTAATTATGTTTCATGAGTAATTTAAGTTATTTATTCAGAAAACCTCATTCATTATTGATAGTAGTTTATAAAATATATATAATAATTATAAGTATTTTATGGATAATGTAAGAAATACATCAGAGATATTAAGAGAAAGACATATTTATTGTTAATAAAATTGTTTCATGTAACATTTTAGAGATAAAAAGTAAGCAAATATTTATAGATTTATATTAGTGAATCATTTATCTTACTTCCTAATGAACAATATGCGTAAAGTACTTTGGTGTTTACTCAACTGCTCTCAAATCTTTCGAACTTAAATGATGTCATGGTTGCATAGAGCTGGTAAATACTACGAAAATAATTTTGTTCAAAAAATTCCTTTGTTTGACTCAAGGAATTCAATTAAAATCGACATTTTAATAGCTGGTTATTTTCTAATTTAATTTATTAAAAATTTAATTCTTTAAAGGTTTCAGTAATAGGAAAGCTTCCTTTAGTTCAAAGATAGACTCAAAATTAGAGTGCTAGATGCAAATATATTTGTATATAGTATGATTTTAAAACGTAAAATAATTAACAAAGGGATGTAATTTTATTTAAAAAATTTTTCAACATTATTGGAAAACTCTAAAAATTAAATTATTTTCAAATACATTGGAAAAATCTCAATCATATTTTTTGCTGAAATTATATTGAATAATCTAATAATTTTCAATTTTGAATCATAAACGTATTAGCTCTTTGTCTTTAAATTATTATCATTTAAATGACTTATAATGAAATTTTTATGAGAAATTCTTCTAATAGCAGTATTTAATTATATATATATATATATATATTAGTTTATATATTTATATTATATATATATATCTATACTCTGGTTCAATTTAGATATATAGGTGTGTGTGCATATATATATATATATATATATATATATATATATATAACAGAACAATGCATTGTATTTTTGTAAATTAATTAAATTTCTTTTTCTTGTAAAAATCCAAATTTGCTTTAACATTCTGTGTTGAGAGTCTCTTTTATGATATAGCTTATTTCAATGAAATGCAGAATTTAATATAAATTGCGAAAAAATACAAATAAATAAATGAAATAAAAACAAAACAATTAATTTTTTAGAAATTGAAAAAATTAACTTCAACACAAGCATGCTATGATAATAATAATATTTTGACATGAATGGATTGTGTTTATCTTTCTCTGGAAAAATATTTTAGAATAATTAAATTTAATATATTTCTACCGATGAAAATAATCAGTAAATCAAATAAAATAAGTTTGAATTCTATGAAAAAGATTTTTTACTGAGTAAATTCGTTTTGATAAAATATAATAAAAAATCAAAAAAATAAAAAAAAATAAATTCCAATTTAAAATTAAACAGTTTCGAAAAACAGATCCACTCATTTCGCGAATGTACTCCGTCCACAATACACTGTTATTGAAATTTTCTTTGTCATTTTTTCGCTAAGTTGTTAAAAATACATAATATATGAATATGTACCATCTGCAACTTAAGTAAAAATAAATTTTTATATTAAAATAAATTTTCAAAAATTTTGATTGATCTAAATATTTAATTTTTCAACAATCCTATTTGAGTTTTTCTACCAGTTTGCTTTTGAGTTTCAAATGTCTAAAAGATTTTTGAATACCTCTAAGTTAAAAAAAAAAAAAAAAAAAAAAACTTGACAGTTTCGATGGTCATGCTGAATTTTCTAGGTTTGAATATCATAAAAAATATCAATAAACTTTTAGCTTAATGTTACATTTTTTTATGAAATATTAAAAATTTTGCTCAAAAAGTAAAATTTTATATGCTCTGTTTCAAATTCATTTTCAATTAAACTGTTCCCAAAATTCAATTTTCTAACTATTTGTGGCTTATCTATAGCATTTCTTTAAATACACAAATTAAATGTAATATTTAACATTAAAGTTTTATTAATTACTTATGTTTATTACTTTTGTTTGTAAGAACAAAAGTATACATAAAATTAATTTTCATTGCATATATAATTTTACTAAGGTTCTATGTGTGATTAATTATATATTAAACTAATTTTGAGTTTTTTTATGAACTATATATTTTTGCATGTTTTTGTGTGTTGATTTTATAAAGACTATATGGAGAATAATATTCTAACCAGATGTTTGTTAAATAACATAATTTGCACACGCATTGTAAGAAAATATATACAAATACTATGTTTTTTTAATGAAGGATGTAAACTGAGTTAATTGAAAAACTTGTTTAAAAATCTTTTAATATTAACTCGTATTTAATAAAATAAGGATGATTATAGGTTAGTAAAAAATAAATGTAAAATACTTGAGAAAATTATTTTAAAGAATAATAATCTTTGAGCACCTTATTAAATTCGGTTACTTAAATTCATATCTTTATTTTAGATAAAATCTAATTTAATTTAAATTTAAAGAAATTTTTTTCATTTTTAAAAATGATTATAAAAAAGAATAATTAAAAGGATTTAAGGGATTTTAATTTAAAAGTGCAATAAATTAAAAACTAATCTTGTTAAAGGATTAAATTCATAATTAAAGTAATTTAATTTACTTTAAACACGCATCAGATGGCATTTTCTCAGAATATTTTTGTCAGTTGAAGAAATTCTGTATTATTAAAAAAAGAAGCTCTTTTCTCCTATAATTCTAAAATTAAATGTTTTCTTCTCCTGACTCAAGTAATTAATTCATTCTTCCTCGGTTTTAAACTAAATTATAAATATTTAATTTTTAAGCAATGATAATGAATTTTTAGATTATAATCGTATTTCTCTTACTGCAGTACTGGAAGTTCTTATTCTAATTAAATAATATTTTAATGAAATAATTTTTATGTACTACTAAAAAGGGCAGTCATTGACTCTCCGTGGCAGATGGTAAAATATATTTGAATTCACCTCATATTTTATTCTGAGTGGAATTTTTCTTGATAGTGGACTTTTCAAACTGTCACAGATGAAAAAAACCAGAAAAACCAATCACTTGTAAATGTATTCACAGAAAGTAAAAGCATTGAACAGCCATTTCTCGGTTTACTATAAACTATGTTTCGGACAAGGTGTCTTGGTCGGAAAGACCCAATCTCGATTCCAGCCAATATTTAACAACAGGAGATAGATGTGACATTACTGCTTTCTGTATACGTATTTATAGGATGGACTTGGGACTTATTTCTGCTTCTCATCCCGATGATTCGTGAATACATTTAACAATCAATGAAGGTCCTCCCGGAAGTTAGTAACATGATGAGTCGCGAAGGCATGTTAATTATCAATAATAGATAAGAAAGCCTTTACAACAGCCTTTAATAGTTAAGTTGTTCATATGTGATGACAAAACACGCATCTCCCATTGTTAAATAGATGCTAGTTTTGAATTTCTAACCTCTCACTCCGAGGAAAGTGGTCTCACCAATAACTCAAAATGGCGTCTAATGCTTTAACAAATCTGATGTGTTTTGTAATGGACTTATAATATTATGTGGCCTTTTCATAACCACGTTGAATCACCCCCTGGTAGGATTTTTCATGTAAAAAAGGCCATATTCAAATGTCGCAAGAAAGAAAACCCTAAAATCTCTTCAGTTTGATTAACATGCATGCTAAGTTCGAAGCTTCCTTCCCATTGTTCAATAGTAGCTGAGTCGATCTGAAGACGTTTCACTCTGAAGATCTCTATCCAACCACTTGGCCACTGTAAGCCCAAAATATAATGATTATCGACGCGTATAATTCTACTTGAAGATAAGAATATAAATCAACGAATCCAGCGAAGAAAAAAATAGAATACTGAAATTTTAGTTACGTGTTGTGGTAAAAATGTGATGTATTTTTTCTCCAAATCCATAATTTCTGTTTCAGAATTGGTGTAACATATGACACTACGGAATGTTTAGATAGAATAAAATTAAAGAACTGCAAGTAACTAAGATATTTTTGTCTCTTCTTTCTTCCCTTTAATTTTTCAATAAGTTTATGTAAGATATCACTATATATTAGAGTTTAAAAAAACATAAAAGTCATGTTATATCATTCTTTTTGAATCGAAAAAAAATGATGCAACATGTCTTTCCACTATTTTTATGTTTTTGTGAAAGATAAGCGAATATATCGCTTATACTTTAAATTAAATTGCATCCTGTTTCATATTTATAGAAGATCTCATAACTCAAAGAAAACATTAGAAACACAAATATTATTATATCTCATCTCTATCAATAAATGAAGAAGCTGCCTAATGCAGAATTCGCAATATTTTCCTAATCCTTCATCTCAGTGCAGGTTCTAAAAATATTTTTCGCATAATATTCATTACTATTTTATTATTATCAAGGAATGCTATACATATTTCTCAAGTACTGATTACCTTTATTAAAGTTATGCATTTTAATACATGCAAAATATCTTAATTTATTTATAATATTTCATTATGGAAAAATAATTAATGAAATTATTCAAAATAAAGTTTTTTTATGTTTAATAACTTTTGGGAATTTATATTTTTATTAATGTCTTATTATCACATCGTACCAGAAAGTACACATCAATTTGTTACAATAATTGGGTGACCATAAAAGAATATATAAGAATACTAATGAGAATATGTAAGTTTGTTTTCTCAGTTAAATGTTTCTCATAATGTCATCCTGTTTATAATTCAAAATTTATGAGGATTAATAATGGCAAATCAGTTTTAATGACAACAGAAGAAGTTGCAGTTTTTAGCAGGCAAAGAACTTTTGCCGTCATGATTTATTTTTGGTTTCCCTCATATGCCGTTAATTATTAATGATATGCACCTTTTTATGACCACATGCAAAAATTCACTAATACAACTTTTACCTTTTTTTAAAACTCTTAGTCTAGTTATGTATAATTAAATAATAATTACATGATAAAAGTTTTAAATTAGATCATGTAAAGAAGACTGCTAAACTGTTCTCAAAAAAGTTCGTCAAATGATTCGCAACCTACTGATGCAGATTAAAATCTAGTTTATTCTGAAAGCTGTCTAGCTATACGCTGCATAGGAAATTCATTATGATTTAGATTAAATTTAATCGAAATCATATATAAAATGAACAGAGTTGTGATATATTTAAATATAGTAAATAAATAATAAATTGAAAAACATTTTTATTTAATGAACGTTTATTATGAAACATAGCAAAGATTTCCATATAAGATATAAAAGTTAAGACGATCTTTTGTAATAAAACCATGTTAATACCTACTTAGGCTTAAGAGATTAAACTTGTAAGTCATCTTGTTTTACATGCTGCTACTAAAGTTTTCAAAATTGAAGATGCTGAGTTTTAGAGATTATACTTCGTGTAATTTGATGTGAAAAGGAGTATTCGACTGTTAGAAAGTTTTAAGGTTTCCCACAATCTTTTGAACACACAAACACGCACACACAAATATAGACATGCATAATTAACCGCGGCTGACGTAAATGATTTGCATTTAAGTACTTATAATTACCTTACGTGATATTTTAAATACTGATGCTAATATACTAAAATTATAAGAAACTTCTAAAATATTTACCATAAATAATCAAAACGTTTTTCTTTGTTTTAAAATAACTAAGTCTCGAAGAATTTTTGGATTTTTGTCAGTGTGAAATTATGAGAATAGATAGTTGATTTTTTTTAATAAAGATAGTATTTTCAGCTATCGCAAGTTCTTTGAAATAATTACTATTAATTCATTTTATTCAAATCCCTAGAGCATGTTTATCGGGAACCTCAAATATGATATCATATAATTTTTCGATAAATGAGTTATTTAAGTGGCAAAAATACAAGCCATGATTTTATTTAATATTCTTTCAACAGTGAACATTCTGAATGTACTCTTTAACACGTTTTTAATTTCTTTTCAGTAATTTACTTGAATATAGTGCTGATATATAACGGTATTCCCAACAACACCCAAAATAAGTTTTAAATATTTATTGCACACCATTTTTAACGATATTCAACAGTCAGCAATACGAATATGTTTATATCTAACGAATGATAAAATTAAATGAGATAATTCTTTTGTAAAAATAATCTTATATTGTCCTATAATTGTCTGAATGCTTTTTGAAAATAACGTGTTTATTAAATTTGATAATTGCGTTAAAAATTTTAATTTTAAAGGCAAGTAACTTTCTTGATTAACAACTTGTTTTAATGTTTGTGTTATTTTACATTTTGTATATATTTACTTAAATAAGTAAGTACTTATCTTTTTACTTTCGTTCCTCAATGTGTTAAAAGTTTGAGTCATGTGTACACCATATGCTCTATTACAACTTGTGCATTGCAGATTTTTCACAAAACTTAAAGTTCATATTAATTCTGAAGTTAAAAGTTTCTAAAATATGTCTAAATGTTGAGATTTCATATAATTTATTTTATTATGTATTTAAAATTTCAAAATATTTTTTAATTCCTATATTATTTTTATTAGGAATATCTTTTCATTTCTGAATATTTATAAAATCGATTAAGAATACAAAAATTATTTAAAACTATTGTAGAGTATTAAGTTATAGATTGATTATATATATACATAACATAATGATTAAAATGGTACTTAATCATAATGTTATATATATATATATATATATATATATATATATATATATATATATATATATATATATATATATAACATAATAATTAAATTATATTATATATATATTAATAAAAGACTTTTTCACCTGCTAAATAAAATAAAAAGGGATTTTTTTCCGTTGTTGTAAGTGCGAGTCACGTATCGTTCATCAGATATTTCGCCTCAAGATAAAATCAGTAAATTTCATTAAGTTAAAGTAGTTTTCGGTAAAATATATCAGAAACTCTCTTAATCAGTTTTTACATCAGTATTTCTGATAATCTGATCGATCTCTTTATCTCCTCTACTCATTTCATTCTGTGATGCATATTTTCATATAATATGTATTGCGTGTTTATATGAATATTTATTGAGGTATATATGCTCTGTTAATATCGGAATAAATTATAATAACATTATTGTTCAACTCGTTATCTTTTCCATCGTTCCTTCAATTTCTATATTTAACAAACATTACGCGTAACTAAGTTTGTGTATACTCACAGACCCCTATGTCAGTTTTAAAAGTCCCTGGTGGCTGAAATTTAATCTAATCATCAAAAAAAAAGCATACTCTCTTTGGACTTTTAAGGAAATTTAATGTTTCCTTTTAATCTTGTAATGAAAAACTTTATTGTGTGTGCACTGTTTGTATAACTGTTTAGGCGTTGTATATAAATTCACAAAAAAACTCGAACATCAGCTAGAAAATATAAATAGCGTGTAAATAATTTAGATTACAAAAGCAAATTTTTCAGCATTGATTTTACTTTCGATTCCTTATTTACTTTTCCCTGTTGGATTGTTGCATCATTATCTTTCACCATCTGAGCTTTCCTTTATCTCAAATTATCATTTTTTTTTCTGAGTCAAAATTCAGTTAGCTGTTATCTTTTGTTCGCTGTCAGAGAAATATTGAAAGCGTTATTTATCTCGTTGTTTAATCTGAAGGACAATTCTATTTTTGTTTTTGATTGTCGAATGAACTTGGATCAGTGTCTGTTGTGATTATTGAAAGTGCCACGTGACCAACTCCCATTATATTACATGTTATCGGTAGTGAAGAAATATTTTTTGTTAACTTCTTTATTACTGTCATTTTTCTACACATATCATGCGATTATTGTTGAAACAGATGCTGCTCCTGTTTTTATTTTAAGAATAAAATAAGCTAACTGGATGTATTTACATGCAGTTGTATTTATATCAATCAATTCAGAGTGAAAATAATGATTCTGCACAGATAATGACGTGCAATAAAACAGTTCAAACGGCTGACTTCAGCTCCCAAAATATGTTTGCTTAAAAATAATAAGATAAAATGAGTCCATGACAAATAGAATTAAACGAAATCAAAATTCATTTTGATAGAAAATAGAGTTAGAAAATAAATATAAGAGTTATATATATATATATATATATATATATATATATATTCATTTATTTTCAAAGCACTGTAAAACTATTATATAAAATTTTAATAATAGTTTTACAGTTTTTTACAATTTTAATAATAGTTTTTATTAAAAAAATACTATTTTTAAATTTAATAATAGTTTTTTTTAATAATAGTTTTAATAATTTTATATAATAGTTTTACAGTGCTTTGAAAAAGTACTTTTTGTTACGGCTCAAAATTTATTAAATTAAGAATGTGAATATATATATAAATATATATATAAATGTTAACTTTCTAAAATTATAATTTCTCATAATGTATGATTGCACATTGTAATTATTGCATAAAGAAAGCTTTTTCGTATTTAATTCATCATTTAAGAAGGAATACTCATGGTTATGTGAAAGGGTTTCAAGCAAGCATATTGTGATAGTAATAGTAAACATATTTTATAATACTTATTTGCTTACAATGTCAAATATGAACTTATAAACGCGAAATTAGCGCAACAGATCTTCATATTTATGTATCTATGGTAAAAAGTTTTTTAATATGCTCTTGAAAACAGTTATTCATAATCAAAATGAGGTACAATGTCCTTTAAGTCAAATGAGGACATGCAAGAAATATCTGGAATTAGCCAGTTGAAGCGTATTTAAGTTTTTAGTATCACTCATTATACAGTCCTTATCAAAAATATAAGTTTTTGATTATAATACTTTTATAAATTTTAAAAATTAAATTATAGTTTTAATTTCAAATATTTTTAAAATGTTTATTAATTACAATTGGCAAACTCTAAAATTAAGAATTGAACATTCAATTGTTATTTTATTGTATTGTTAACGAAACTAAATATTTTTCTGCATTAAAGGTTTATCTATTTTTATTGATTTGCATAAACGAGTCTAATTTTTTAAATTTAAAATTAATCATTTAAAAATAACTTGATTAAAGTGATTGGATAAAGTTAGTATTAAATAATTTATTGGATTTATTAATGATAATTAAATTAATCATTTTCAATTAATTAAAAATTTCATGTGATTTTTAAGCTTCATTCTCTTGAGTTATGACAGCATACCCTCTTTTTTTGTCCCATCAGTTTCTAAATATTATGTACTAGCAAAAGGTAAATGATGTAATTACAAAACATTATATTGAAATTTGCATGAAAATAAAAATGATGTTTTTGATCAGTTATGTGAAAAACAAATTTTTAACGTTTAATGTTTATAAAAATTATTTATTTTTGTATGTTCAGCAGAAAAATTCCAGATTATAATTACAAAGCATTTAACCTATCACGCATATTTGCTTGTTTGTTAAGATAATCCAAACATTAATAGAAAAATAAAAATGTAATCTAGTTTTATTATGAAACGCGATGTCAATTAATCATTTTCTGAACAAGGTACCAACAGATAAACACTAGCGTTTTTATTTTGTAAGCTAATTAAAAAACTTTATGTGATAGGTTTTCATGGATTTTTTAATTAGACAATTAATAGTTTGTTTTACAAGAAAGTAAGAGGTATACAAACTGGTTTCCCCATAAATTAGCATAGAAGATCATAAGGAACAAAAAAAACTGAGTCTCCTATAACACCTACGATTTTTTTATAAGCTATAATGTGAGCCTCAATAAAAATGCAATATTGACGTTAAAAGAGAATTTATGTACACAGTTTCAGTTTTTGTATTCAGAAAGTGGTGCATATACTTATATTTATTGACGAGATTTCCAGGTATGCTCATTTTGATTTATTTACTTAATTATTTTTTTTTTTTTTAGAAAATAACAAAATTTTAATTTATTTATCTCAACTTTGTTACTAGATTTAATCTTTTATTGATCAAATTCTTATTATTTTTATCATAATTTTTAAATATTAATTCTTTTTATACATTACAAATATGATGATTAATTAAATAAGCTCATTATACACGCGATACGTAATTTTCACGTATATCTTGGTAGGTAGAGTATCGTACACTTTTAAGTTGTACAGTTTGTAATAAAAAGTAAAGTTCTTAACATAGATTAAATTAACAGTATCTCAATCATATGTGAGATAACGTGGGAACTACAGATTTTTATAAAGTGTTACTAAAAGTTACCTAAAATGTATGTTACTTTGTTGTGAATACTGTGAAGACAATGAACCTTACTCTTTAGCAGATGATATATACTTAAAATCAAGTAACTAATTTTGTAATATCTATATTCTAGCTACTCTATAATACCTGAGATAGAATATATCTGGATTCTTACTTTAATATTTCAAACATTATTAATTAATAGTTTCTTCATATCCAGAGAGAAATGTCTCCTCTGTTTATATTTTAATATAAGATGGAAATAAATTATTAGCCTAATTGTGCTCTTCGTTATTATTGTGATTTAGTTCCAAAAAAGGCAATTTTTAAACAAACATTTTTTTTTCTACTCTGGTGTCAAAGTACTATCTTTGTTCATTTTTGTAGGAATCAAAGCTATATTATCTTCTATCATATTAAACCTGGTTGATAATCTAGAAACCAGCCTATCAACTTGTCTTTTAAAAACAACTCTATTGGATCTGGACAACTTTAATGTATATGAGAATGTGCCAATCTGTATTGTTTAATCAACTGTTCAAAAATGTGATTTTCCTCCCGAGGTAATTGATTTCAGCTTACCTTGGCAAAACAACAAAGTTCAATGAAACTTGATTCTTCTCTGTATTTGTGAAATGTACTTAGTTAAATTCGAATTCGTGAATAAATCGCCTCATTCTAAAACAGTTTTGTCGTTATTTCAGTTCACATTTTGTTTCCTTAACGTTTTCCTTTTAAATTCAATTTTCATTGAAACTTTAATTCAAATGATTCTAGTCCAGTAAATCAAAAGAAATCAAAATTTATACTCCATGAAAATTTCCCAGTAAAATTTTTGTCATTAAATGTTTTTTTAACAAAGCTTTGTAATTTAATGTATATTTCGAAAAAATTTAAATATCATTTTTTCATGATATTAAATATTATTTTACTTTGTAAAAAAAATTACCGTGTTACCGCATAACTACCATGTCATTTAAGATTTATTAAAAGGAATTTTTTCAAAAATTAAACTAGACAAAATTATTTTTTTAAATACTCGAAAATATAGATTGAATGCAAACAATTATCATGATTATTCATGTTCATATTCCTATGCGATTTCAATATCAGTACCATAATTTTTTGATAAAAATGTATAAACTCCATATAAGTTAAATACAATTCAAGGATTTTTAGTCTTCCTTTTCCTTGCAAAATCACGATTTAATTATTTGTTATGTAATAATGCTTTATTATTATTTTTGTAAAATTAGCGTTAAAAAATTGTTGGAATATTGAACCTCAAAAATGATTCTAATAACGTGCATTTAAATTACTATTTTTGTAATTCAAACATTTCTATTCAAAATTATTCAAAGGAACAAAGACGATTCTGGAATATCTTTTTTGTTTCTTTGGTGTAATCATACAAGGCAAACAAGAAAGCTCTTGCCATTTTAGCGTTTTCATTAAATAAATTGAAAATAATTTGCAAATTAGTGTATGACGTGGTTGAGATACCGGTCAGTAGAGAGTAGGAATATTAGTCGTTATAAAACAGATCCACCTTGCACATTCATCAGTCGTAAAGTAGCGAGGAGAAATGGACGTGTCGAAGGATCTCGTTCGATATTGTTTGCTCTACGACTTCAAAGTGGGCTTATCAGCAGCTGAATCAAATCGCTGAATATGTCAAACGTTTAGTGATGAGATTGTGAATAAACTTCAAGGTATTAGTTTCACAATTTCAGGTCAGAAGATTTATTCCCCTGCACCCACACAAGCTTATGCTTTGTGTCCGGTGGACTAGTCGTTAAGGATTTCACTATGAGCTGCTACCAACGGGCCAAACGGTCTCTGCGGACTTGTACTCGTAGCAATTGGAACGTGTTCTACAGGCATTGCAACAGAGGAAACCAGCTCTAGTTAATCGCAAGGATATACCATTCTTGGCCGATAACGTTTAATCATATGTCCCGCAATTGGCCTGGAATACCATACAGTTACTTTCTTGGGAGACTTTATGCATCCTCCTTATTTTTCTGACTTGTTCCCATCAGATAACCACCTCTTCCATTCCCTGAAGAATCATCTTCTTGATAAATCCTTTCACCAATGTAGCAGACTTGGGCCAATCATCTACGGACTTCTTTGCGTCCAAATCCCCCAAGTTTTACGACAAGGGAATTGCACAACTGGAGACACGTTGGCAGATGATGTTGGATGCTGATGGTGATTACTTTGACGACTAACAATAGGCTACATTTTCTGTAGGTCAAGTTCTTTCGAGTCATCAAAAATGGCAAGGACATTTTGTTAACCTTATAATTATAATTTAGTGGGGTAAATCAGAGATTTGATATAGCGAAAGTAATGTACATTTCAAATGATTAGATTAAAAACAGAATAAAACAGAACCATTTGTCATAATTTTGTACATAATGACAACAAGAGTTAAGTTACTACTGAATGGCAACAAAAATTGAGTCTTACTCCAGCTGCTGTGAAATCGTAAACTACTCAAACTTAATGTTAATACTTATGTTCTGATCTTTTGTGTAAATTTATAATTGTTTTTGTTTTATTATTGAGAATATTAAAATAAATAATTTTAAAATATGAGCCAAGAACGGGGAAAACATTTAATTCTTTTTAGCCGATAATAAACAACAGTACCAAATAGCGCTTTTTCTTATTTTTTGACAATACCATTTATTAAACTTTTTAATCTTCTTCTCATATTAATATAAAAATGGAGTTTACATTAATTTGTAGACAGAATTTGCTTATAAAACCCCAAAAAAGGAAGAAATATTTTATGTGTTAAAAAAGAATTCTGCATTTCCAGAACAAAATAGTATAAAAAAATAAAATATCTTTATTTTGTTTTTGCGATAATTTCTGAATCATTGCTTTAGGAGACTTGCGGGTAATTTTTTCTCAAACTGAGCTTAACGATTTAATTGGAGAATGATTTATTATGCATAAAACATGCATTATCTTAAACTTGAATCTTTGTCAGTTTCGTGGCTCAAATTCCTTGTGATTGTCATTTGTTTTCCATAAATGACTTTGAACAATTTATTCATGAATAATACTTCCTTGAAAACTATATTTTCGTTTTTATCTCTTAAATAAATGATTGATAAATGATGTACTTATGTATCCTGCTTTATCTCATCAAAATTAAAAGAAATTAACTAAAATAATTAAAATGTCTAAAACCACACTTAATGAACTAGGTATCCATACATATTATATTTCTAAGCTAATTATGAATAAAGTGGAAAAACGAAGCTACTGTATTTTTGAATTATATTGATGAATATTACTACAAGTTTTTAACAGAACTAGAGAAAAAATTTCCATAAAATAAAATGTAAAATACATATTTAATCAACGTTGATTTCTAAAATTTGTAAATTTTAAAAAAAAAGGTATTTTCTTCATAATTTATTCATTTTTCGTTCAATAAACATTTAGACAAAAAAATTCTGGAATTTCTCTTAAAAAAACTTTTATGAGAAATTCCAGAATTTTTTGTCCAAATTATATCAACTTTTATTATGGAACGAATATAACTAACTAAAATTTGTGTAAAAATATGAAAAAATACCATACCGAAAAATGGAAAGTTAAAATTATTGTAACTACCAAAATAAATGTGACGGAGATATGTTACTACTTTGTGGTTCGTGAATTTATAGAATAATTATGAATTTATATATTTTTTAAATAATCATGTATTAAAATCAATGCATTTTTATTAAAAATGATGAACTAGTTGTATGATATAATAAATTCATTTTAATATTACAATATAATTTAGTAGTATTCAATTCTACAATTACTGGAAATTTTTCGAGAAACTTTGAAGTAAATTCTTATGAAGTAAGCAAAAATAATAAGCACCAAATGTCAGCATGTCTTTTTTTTTAAATTATTATTATTATTATAAATAAAGTAAATTTTAATGTTAATTTTTAGTTGCATCTCTTATGTGTAATTCATGAAACATAATAAATTCTCTTTAAAAGGAGAGAATTCGAGTGACATTATTAAATAGTTTTAGGCTTTTTTGTAAAATTAAATGTTAACTTAGTAAGAAAAATGGTTTAGATTTTCCGTAAGGGAAATTATTAACTGTAAAATATCATTGAATTGATATAGAATATATTTTTGTAACAGCAATTAATACATATATGATACATGAATTTTATATATTCTCAAGATTTTTAAGCAAAATACAATTAAAATTCTACAAGTATTTATGTTAATCTATTCAGAATTAAAACAATTTTTACATTTGATTGGTTATCTCCAAAAGAACTGAAAGCATTTTAATGAAATTTGGTTTGAGCAAAACTTGATATAGCACAAAAGATATAACACACGCAAGATCTTGAGCAATAATACAAACAACATAATAACTTTAAAAATTTTGCCCACCAGATGAGTTCTACGTGGCTGTCCGTTATCGTCCATTAAAATGAAATCAAGGCCAAGTGCATTTCTGGAAAGGTGGAAATTGAGATTCAAAATTTCATTCTTATTCTTCACATCAGTAACAGTGCCTTTATTAAATGGAAGAACATACGGTCACTTAAAATGGCTAATATTTGGACATTAAAGAATAGATAACTAGTCTCACGTTTTCGCCACAGATGAAACTACATCGAAAACCAATAGTTAGCCTAAACTTGAAGCTACCAATGATCTATACAAAAGTTCTTATTGATCTATTCCGATTTCTAAGATTTTTGCTCGCATTGACTCTTTTGATTTCTAAAGGAAAAGAAATGCAACCAGGCCTTTTTAAACAGCTTTTTTCTCAAAAAAAAGTAATGAAACAATAATATTTTAAAATCATTTTTCTTTGACCGCACAGAAATCAGGAAAGAGACGTAATATACCTGTTATGCCATGCTGGTGAAAAAGCTATCTGTCTGCCAATAATGGTTCTCAGACGACATTTCCCAGACTTTCTCGTGATAAATATACTGAAACTGCCTTAGTATGTTGGCAGTTCTCAGGTAGTTACATTGAATTCTCTTCAAATATTAAGAAGAGACTATGCTGCTCTTAGCCTTCCCATGATTTGCCATCTTATTCCAACTTTTTAAGCTTTGATGGCTACTGTTTTTTAATTGTTTCAATTTAAATTTAGCAAAGAGTTGAAAAAAAATAAAATGAACTAGATGTAGATTTTACCATGCATATTTCAAAGCTCTTTAACGAGCTCCACCCATATATATATATATATTCTTACGTATTCAATAAATTATTTTGAAACAAAAATCCTACACTTGCACTTTTTGTTCCAAGCATAAATTTGGAGCAAAAATTTAAAATTTTTTCCATAAAATTTGCCAAAATGAGCAAATCCTCTTAGTTAATTTTAATCACCCATTATAAAATGTTTGTATTTCTATGTATAAGTCTCTAATACTTAGAAAACAGTTTTTGTAACTCCAATTTGGTTGTAGTATTAATTGAGATCATGTGACTATTAGGATTATTTCACAGAAATAAATAATCTTTGTTAGAAATTTAAGTAGATTTTAGAGCATCTTTTAGTAAAATGACACAATATATTGCATATAGTATTTGATCAAAAATCATGTGCATGATGATTATCTCACTGGTTTTTTTTATTTTTTTTTTTTCTCTGTTTAAAAAAACATAAGGGAAACGGTAATCTCATTTAAATTTTTATCTTTATAAATTGTGGCATAAATATTTATAGGTATTAACGTTTGAAAAGAAAGGTATTATTCAAAATTTTGAATCATGTATGAAGCCATTTTTTTAAAAATTCCCAATTAATAAATTTCTTAAGTGTATAATTATATCATTTAAATTTTATGTTTATTGTCTGTATAATAAAGTTAATTGAAATAAACCATTTATAGTTTAAATATTAAATATTCAACACACACACATATATATAGCATTTCATAGGGAAGAAAACGTCATTTTTGTCAACCACACAAGTAACTTATATTGACAGTTTAAAACAAAAGCTTTTACTGAAAAGTTATTAATATCTTAATCTCCTTACAATATGGTTTCCATCGGCTTACAACATTTTCCATTTTTACTAAATGAAGTTGATGGACTCTTAAAAGGATTTAAGCACCTAGTTCAAACAACATTAAAATCAACCAACCACCAGTAAGCTTTTCGTTCACTTTACTTCCCGCAGGAGAAAATATTAAGACATAACCACTTAGGGAGGTAAATTTTCAGTCCCCTGCTTCTATTTTATTACAATCTCGAATTTCACATTTTAGTCTAAGTTTTAATAACTCGATAGACTTTAGCTGGGGTTTTTTTGGGAATCATTTTCCCGAAATAGTTGCAGATAATGTTCAGATATCGTGCCCTGGATTAAGAGCTTTTCGTCTCTTTGCCGGGATTTCCTGAACGGGGGTGTGGGACAGCCCTCATCAGTTGAAACCAAATAGCTTGCGTGTACTTTATCTGATTAATAAAACGTGACCAGCACAGAAAAACCGTAAATGTTCATGATTCATACTTTTCTCCATATGTTAAAAGTAATTAAAAAAAACAGCCATTGCAATAAAACTAACAAAAATATAACTTGAAATTAAAGTGAAATAAAAAAATGCTTAAAAGGATTATGATAAAAATAAGACAAAATGTGAAGTATTTATAGAACTTAAGGTCAATCTATTAGATTCGTTGCAAAAGCGTGGGAGTTTGTGACGTCATTCCTGCGATGGCTTCTGTAAAGGTACTACGCCCACACATGTACAAATTGGTTTCAACATCTGTATCCCCCAATTCATGGTGTGAGGTAACATTATGGTACAAAAGAATATATCAGGGGAAATAGTTTCCGATTTTATTAACTTTTGATTGGTAGACACTTTACTTCTATTTTTAGTATCATGCGAATTAACACAATTTAAGGTTTTCTATTTCGGGTTCATCTGAGAATAGTTTTGAATGACTTAAATGTCACTAGAAAATTTCATAATGATTTTATTTTGAAATTATTTTGAATAAAATAATCAAGATGTACCTAAAAATAATCCTAATTATCTGATTTTTTTCTACGAACATGCAATCGTCTTACTCTAAAATACTTTCTCTGAAATACTTTTTTTTTCTTGTAAATAGCTATAATTACTTGCTTGAAATAAGAAAAATCTGCCTAGTTTTTTTTGAACAAGTCCACTTTTCAGTTTCATTACTTTCACAAATAGTGTATGATATAACAATTCAAATTCTCTCCTTTAGAAAAAAAATACTCTAATCAAACAAATTTCACTAATTTTGAATAAATAAAGATACAAGATTTATATTAATTGTAGCTTTATGAGTATCTAAGAATCATTAATGAGAGGGAACTTAACATAGAAGAAATTTACGTTCATGGAGAAAAAAATGACATTAAATACGGAAAAAGATTAGTAGAGATTGTTTTATAATATAATTTTGGTATATCACTCAGAAATTTTTTTTATTTATAACTAAATCAATTTGAGCTACATAATTTAACCATAGCAGACAAAATTATTTGGATTTACTCCAAAATACCAGATACTTTATAAACGTTTTGAAGTAACCACAAGAAGTAATACATGTCACTCCAATTTTAAATACTGAATTGTTCTCCAACCAAGCACTTTTTGTCATGTTCATGAGGTATTTATTCATGAGATTTGTCAGGTTCATAAGATCTTTGAAAATGGGAATACGAGTTTCTTTAAAATATTTATAAGTTTAAACATTTTCTTAGAGAATGATTCAGCTTTATTTTATTTTTAACTATTGTACTTTTCCCTTATTCCCCAAAATATATTTTTCATTAGCATACTAATAATAAAATATTTTTTTTTATATAAAATTCTTTTTTCATAAATGACTATCAGTCTTCTGACTTTTTAAATAGACAAAAAAATATTACCTCACAAATTTTATTCATTTTATGGGTATTTTTCAGAGATATTATGAGTATGAAATTTTCAAAAAAATATTGTTTAAGCATTTTAAAACAGAGTTTCACAGATCTTAATTAAAACTTACAGTCACAAAAATTTGATTGAGACACTTTTTATGTGAATAAAATTTCATATTATTCTTTTTTTAAATAGTTAAAGCAATTTGAATATTTATGAATAAACAACTAAGCCCTATTAATGGCTGTTTAATAGAAAAGTTCCTTATATTAAATATGCAATCTAAAACTTGCATGTAATTAAATTGCATTTAATCTCTTTATTTACTTCCAAATAATGCATTAAACAAATATATTTCTATGTACTTTTTCAATAAATTGAATTGATCAAATAAGAAATTTTTAAGGACATTTTATTTTAAACTTGCATTTTATTCTTTTCTTTAACGCCTTCCTTTCTCTGTACATTTTAGATTCATTTAGTTGTAATTAAGCTATAATAATCTACGACTAATATTTAAACATTTACAAAACATCTTGGTGCATAATCACACACTTGCACATAAAAATGCATCTAAAAACTATAGAATTTTTATAACTTAATTGGCTTCCAGCTTTTTTGATAACAAAATATCTCTAAAAATAATCAATTTGGATATGAATCAGTTTATATGTTTGAATCAGCTGAATATGAATATCAGTTTGAATAAAATCAGTTCTAAATATTAGAAACTTCATTCATTTTGAACATGTAACTATTTTTCTCTCCTAGCCGAAAAGTATTAATAATTATTAAGGTGTATAAAGAAGTTGATACCTTCAAAAGAGATAATCTCATCATTTTGATCCCTTGAGACAATATATTCGAAACATTTGAGAAATCCTTAAGAAATATAAGAAATAACTTTCTTAAATAATTTCATGTGGGCATCAATTGTCCTAAAAATCGTTTCTTGTTGTGTGTTTGCATTACATTTTGCATACTAAAAATTTTTAAATTTATAAGCATAAGATAATTTAAAACTTCTATATTATGCATTCTGAGTTACAACCATAAAATTTTCAAATTTTTCCTGAATAACAGGATAAAAACATTCTTTTCTTTGATGTAATTATGCTCTTTATAATGCCGCGAAAAATTCCCTCCCATATAAAAGCAGTGTTCTGAGTTATAGCAGCATATATTTAGGCATATACAGGGACCTACCAACTTCTGCAGTCATATCGGACCTAAAACTTTTGCATCTAATCAAATAATATTCAAAAGTAGTATATTTTTAATAATATGCAAGATTGGTATGATTTTAATAATGTTCAAATGTAGTAAATACGTGATGATTGAAGTAAGCAAATTGTTTGTCATATCTTTTATATATATTTCAGTTCAAACATTGATCAAGCTGCCTATACATATATGACCATTTGATGATGCATATTCTTTAAATGAAGCATATTTAGTCTAAAAAGCTACTAAATCCTTCATTAACTTATTAAAACTATTAAAATAACAATATAAAGAAGATTTTAATGTTATGTATTTGGCATTTAATAAAAAAAAATAAGAAATATGACATTGAAGTACAAATGTCTATTTATTTACTACTTTTTCAACAGTTTTAATACATAATTTATTATTATATATTTTAATGTATAATAATAATAATATAATATAAAAATTTTAATATATAATTTAAATTTTAATAGTATTCTATATAATCAAATTTCAGTTGAATTCTGCTGATATATAATCCTGTAAAAAGTGCAATAATTAATTAATTTAATAGCAAAGACATATTGTCACTTAAGACTTACAAAACCACAATAATAACATTTCGTTTTACTCAATATTTTCAAAATTCAGTAAAACAAAATGTAACAATTTAATAATTTGGTATTTTTATTATTAAATTGTATTATGAAATTAATTAGTCTTAAAGTGCTTGTTAAATTATTGTTTTTCTTCAGTAGACAACTTTGTTAAAAATAAAGAAAAACCTTGTCAGTTGATTATTTTAAAAACAATTAAGACAGACATGTTTATGAAAATTGGGAATTGATCAAGAAATAAACTTTTATTAAATAATGTCTTTCCAATTATAAGTATTATTTTAAATAATTTTGATATTTAAAGAACTTATAATGATATTAGCATAAAACTTTTAAATAGGAATTTATATTTTTTGACATTAAAATGCAAATAATTTCATACATCTTAACAAGATGTTATTAAAACAACATGAAATAAGAAAATGCACAAACCTCTATCTTTTACACGTTACGGTGGATTTTATTAAAACACACATTTCTCTCTTATTATTTAACTAAAACTTTCTTTACTCTTGCTTTTTTCGTGATATGACATTTCATTCTCCATCCTTGCTTGACATTTTCTGAGAATGGAATCTTTGAAGAATGAAATGTGTTTTCTAGGTATTTTTAGTATTTTTTTCATAATATGAGTTGAAATGTAGCAATTCTGAAAGCGTGATAAATCACAAAAAAAGAAAAAAAAGAGCTTGGTAAATATGCTTTTCAGAAGATATAGAGAATCTATTTTAGAAATATACTCTACAATCTTTTCTCAATTCCTCTTTTACTTTTCTTTTTTCTACATGAGTATAAAAAATTTATGTGTTCTTATATATTTTAAAGAAGTTGCTCCTTTTCCTAAAATACATCTTTCTCAAAATAGATTTCCAGTAACAATGAAAACTTTTTTATTTCAGGAAATCAAATTTGATTCATTTAACCCCAATTATTTAAATACTGAAATAAATTAAATGCTGTTTATTTATGATATAATATTTAAATATGTTTTTTAGCACATTTAATTTTGATAGATGAGCAAGTCCTACTCAAATAAATTCACTTTGGTAAGTTCTATATCTATCAGAAGAAAACATTTAGCTTGCATAAAATAAAAAATTATGAATTTTAAAAGTGTCAAATACTCAGTGTTACATAATTTTTTAAAGATCTCTTTTAATTAAATTTCATTTTTCAATGGCGTGTTCTATGTTTACTTCACTATCTGTATTATTTTAAATACATTTATTAAAATATTGTATAAATATCTACAGGATAAGATTATTTAAGTACTTTTACTTTAAATCATGTACTATAGTTACCAAACTTGACTATACATTTATCACAAAATGTACATTTTCGAAAAAATTTCTATTAAACTAAAATAAAAACAAAGTTGACTAGATTCTTTATGTTGAAATGTTCACAATAACTAACATAATTCTTCCAATAATTTTACAACTTAATATTTAATTTTATTATTTTTACATTTTAAAAACATATAAATTATTAATAGATTACGTGAAAAAAGTTAACAATAAATATTCTCCTAATATGTTGTTTGGGCATCACTTTAAACGTTATTATTGTTGAAACATTAATTGAAAATGTTTAAATTTTCAAATAAACAAAACGTCATTTAAAAGTATCCAATATATCGATTTATACATTAATTTCTCTTCCATAAGTTTTCAAATAACTTGTTGAGTTTTCTGTTACTATATACTAACAAAAATTTTTTATTAAACCTACGACAAAATTTGCTTTGTTGAAAATTTTCTACATTATCCAAAACAAAGGAATTACAGAGATGCCAATATTTTTAATTAAAAACCCAAAAGTTATACATATTTCTTATTCTCTCGAAAAATTTATAAATAACTTTTCATTTTAATTAATTAAATTTATTGATACATATATAAAATTTGTTTATTAGATGAATTTGAATCGTAGTTTACGCTGAATATTTGATTTCTCATACTTAATTTCAACTGATTGAAAACTTGTTAATTTCATTTGACTGGAAGCACGATTCAACAGATATCTAAATTGGGAAACGCCATCTTTCAGCTCGGGATTCTGACATGAAAACTTCTTTCCTCAATTAAGCCAAGTTGCCAAGGGACAATTGTTTCTAATTATCTCATTAGTTCTTTTATAATGAAGGGCTTGTGTAGCATGCGGGGAAGATTTAGATGCTCTTTAAGCCTAATGGAATAAAAAGACCATTAATTAGAAATCTAATGAAGGGACCAACATTAAGGAAGCAACAAAGTTAAGGATTAATTAGAAAAACTTTTCTGAAAATTAACGTCTCTTAAAGATATTATTTTGTTACTCTCTGCACAAAAACTTAACTGTTGATTAACAAAATACGTCTGGCATATATGAATTCTATTTAGTGTAGTTAAATATTAAACAAATATAAACTATATAATGAATTTAAACATAATTATTATTGTACTTTTTTGTTTGACTTCTGTACATTTTGAAATACATTTTTTTTTTTGCAATTGAAAATGTATCTTACTATTAATTCAAAATTCAATATAATAAGGGTAATTAAAAAAAACAAATACTTTAACTGTAACTGAATTTAATTGTTACATTATTTAATAAAAACACATTCACAAAGATTATGCATATTACCATTATGTACTAAATAATAAAAACTATGCTTTTTTTATCACATTAATTTAGCAAAATTATTTCAAATGGAACACAATATGTGTTTTACAATAACTGTTGAATTTTATCAATTTTATCCTTTGTTTCAGATTCTAAATAATAAGTTATTACAAGGTTTTTATCAAATATCACGAAAATATTTCTAAAGCGTTTAGCATATTAAACAGATTGAAAAAGAAAATAACATCCAAATTATAAAATTCAAAACTAGATAAAATAAGAATAAATAAATAAAAAATAAATAAAAAAAAAAAAAAACGGAACCGGTAGTGCATAAAAAAATGTTCAATGCCCTAAAGCTTTTCTTTTGTATAAATGTTTCAAGGTTGCTTGACGTAAAAATGTATGACGTAATAGACAGATAAACAAATTCGATTGTAAAAAAATTAGTTATAAGTGTTATTCAAAAAGTTAGAAATTGAAAATTAGACAGTTTAATCAAATGAAAGAAAATATGGTCATTCAACCCGTCGTACGATCCCATTAGCCATTTCAGCTAAGAATCAAGCAGCAGAAATCAATAACAAGGCCAAATAAATAAGCATAAAACTCGTAAAAAAAGTTTCACCGTCCACTGGTGGCAATATTGACGGAAAACATGCCCAATTGATCGTAAAATTGCAAGAGGGGATATTTTTAGGACGCAGTCGTTGAAAGTATTGTTTTATGGCCTTAGATAAATGATTTGAAATCGTTGATAAAGAAAACCTCGTATAGAAAGAACGCTCAAAAAGGAGAAAAATGCTGTCGAATGCTGATAATAAGATATTTATCGTTTGACAACAATTGCCTTAAGACAAAAGGAAAAATAATTGCTAATGACTTTAAAGTAATGATTAGGCTTACAAATAGAACTTTCACTATGATTCATTCGATAGTGCCTGTCTCTTACGAAATAGGGGAAAACCTGTTTTGTTGAATAAAATTATCTCTTTACTTTCTGTTCGAGGCAAATTCAACAATTTGTAACTCTTTCATATTCTCCTTTCTTTCCTTGCATATTTTCCTGCTATTTTAATATACAGAAACTGAAATACAGTTAAAGAATTAATAGTTGCAATAGTTAATAAGAATTAAAGTACATAAAATATGTATTGATGCATTATGGAAATACTTTTTCTTAAATGTATTGTTTAAGTTTGATTAAAAAAAAATCCTTTTGATAGTGCTTAAATTACCTGTTCTTAATGAATTATTAATTAAAATTATTGTTTTTATTATTATTTGATTTTTTAATGTAGTTAACCGAGTTTGGAACTTAATGGTTTACGCTTTGGTCATAATTTGAATAGCTTGTGGTTTTGACTCACTCTCGGTCATATCTATTGTGATTACAAAACTCCTTTAAGACTGTAGACTGTGCTTTAAGACAATTGAATTGAATTTTCCCGAAAAAAGTGATGTTACAGCTTTAAATAAACTAATAAAAGCAATAACTGATTGTAGTTTCTCACTGAAAACTGAAGATTTAATATTTTCCTTTCCCTTTATATTATACATTTTTACGCGAAAAACATTTTTCCATGCAGTTGCTCAACAACCGTTCCCTTTGCAAGTTTTATGAACTTTTATTTGTATTCATTAAAAACTGTTCATTACAGAACTAAGAAAATACTTTACCTCAATGATGTGTTTGCATTGTGAAAATTAATTAGTATTCAACATGATTAAAGGATCTCAGATACTTTAACTGATAAAAGTTCTATTTTAAAACTCAACTTTATAATTTGCAACATTCATTCTTGTTTTATATTTTTTCTACGTTTAAAATACTTATTTGATAAAAGCAAAACTAAGTTAATCATTTATGATTAAAAAAATTTTAAAGAAAGGGATTTAAAGGCAAGAGAAAGGCATAATATATGAACAAAAGAATTTGCATATTTTCTACATCTCTTGTTTTTGATAGACCTTATTAGTATTCAAACCTTTTCTTAAAAGAAACTTCTTAGATATTTCTATTGACCAATATTCCTTCCCTTCAAAATATTTAATTTAGAATTTGGAATGTAACTCCATTAAAATTGGTTTTATATTTTTATTTTGAGTCGAGAACAACGTTTAAAAAATCATAAGAAATATTTTCCAATTCCCTTTACATGTTCTATAAACTATATCATCAAATTTAATTTAATATTTATATAAAGGAGAAAAATGTTCTTATATTGAATCAAACAAAAAGAACAGGTGAAATTATTTACTGTTAGAACTGTTATTTTAGAACTGTGAACGAATTTAAGTAAAAGAAATTGTAAATAAATTAAAATTGACTTTTCAAGCAGAAACGTGTAATTTCATTCTAAAACACTTAAGTGAGTGGCATAATGTCCAAACTACACTAACAAATTCACATATATTCTCCATAATTTCATTGTAAATAAATTCCAAACTACTGAATTCATTTATATTCGCTAAATTCACATTGTACATTATAAGCATTTTGGCCTTCATACATCTTTATGCATTTTATACTTTAAATACATTACACACAAATTTTAATATATTTCTTTCACGTCAGCAGAGTATGCCGAGGAAGTTATTATTATAAGTTTCCATTTTGCAGAAGAGCAGAATTAAGTTATATGTAGATCACACGATTTTCTCTATTGCAAATATATGCAAAATAATGCTAATCACTATAACAAACTTCTTAACTGGGGTGTAAAAATCTTATTTTTTTAATAATTTTTTATTAAAGTGAACGGAAAGATAAGAAAATTACATTCTTTTTATTCAACTATCAAATCATGAATAGAATATTCTGATTATCTTCAGATCTTTTAGATTTGTATTTTCACTCATAATATACTAGGTTAGGGAAAAAGTAATCCATTATTTTTTCGGTAAACGTCTGTTGTGATCGATAGCTCGTGAGGTATCTATCAAACAATTTCAGATTTATGCTCGTTGGAAAGGTGACATTTGACACTAAAATATTCTCTTGTGGTTTTTTTGTTTGATTAATTCAGTTACGAGTAAAAGGTTTTAAAAATGGAAGACAACAAACAGAAAATTCGATACATTTTCGTTTTTCTCTTGTAACGGCCAAAAATATAGCCGGGTGGCTAAAATTGTGAAAGGTGTTTATCGTCCTATATGAGACTGTAACAACCAGTTACATGCAATTTTTGTTTCGTCAATTCCGTTCGGGTATTTTTGATGTTAGAGATGCACCTCGCATGTGGATACAGCATCGTCGAAAATCTCCATAAAATATCAAAAATGATCGAAGTTAACCGCATGTCAGCAGTCGTAACGCGCAAGACCTAAAAATCTACATGAAAGCTGTTTTAAACCTTTTTACAAAGTGAATCCAAAAGAAGTTACATAAAGTTCACGTAAAAATAAAGGATTCCTTTTTCCCCAACCTAATATTATAAAAGTATACAAAATTTCTTAAATCAAAAATATATGTATTGTAAAAAAATATATGAGCATACAGGCATTATATTATAATCTTTTTTAATTATTATAAAACTACTTCTTATACTTGATGTGAGTCATTTCTGTTTCCAAAATTGATTGCTTTTAAGCCTTTTGGTTTTCTCGTCATAAATAAAGCTAAATATTGCACCTTAAATGAATAAAGAGCAATGGTGGAAAAATATAACCGCACACACGTATCATAAGCTACTTAAGAAAGAATTCAGACAAGGAAGAATTTCAACTTTTACGACCCGTTTACGCTCTCTTGCTTCTTTTACTAGTTAATGAACCGTTAACTAACATTTCAACGACTGCTTGAATGATGATGTTAAAGGAGAAAATGAGAATATAAATAAAATATCGTTCGAGTGTTTCACTAGGAAAATGAAATAATATGAGTAAGTAAGCATTAAAATCATCTTAAAAAATGTATACATGATTACATGGAAAAATATGTTATTATGTATCTTTATTTACTGTAACTAATCCTTCTGGAGGAGGTTTCTTTATATCTGCTTTTTTACAGGAATGTTATGATAATTAAATTAGATTTTTCTGCGAAAAGCAATGAAACAATGTGTGTATATTCTATAAATACAAACATTTTTGTTATCCCATTAATTTAATCTTATCTTAATTTATTTATACTGTTCTATTTGTGGAAAATGTTTTTAACAAAACTGCTTTCAGTGTCTTACAACTAGGTGTTTGAAACATACTAAAGTGAATTTAATAATTGAATTCAATTAAGAAATGAAAATCTTTCAAGTGATTATGAGAATATGAAGATATTAAAAGTAGATTACGTACTTTTTATTTTTATTTTATGGAAACATATGAGCCTATATTGAATGTCATAAATTTTATTGCTATAAAATTTCTAATGTTCATTTTTTATTATATAAAATTATTATTTGTCATACATTCTCAGTTTCGATTCCCTTGAAGGTTCTATTTTTAAAAAAGACATTTCAAAGTCTACGTATATAAATTCATTCAACTATTTAATGTCTTCTAACAGAACTCTTTTTCTATTCTTTTCAAACAAAAACCTTAAAGAGAAATGATGCTGTAAAGACCAGATTCTTGATTATGTTTTACAATTAACAAGGAATTGATACGTTTAAAACTATTGATAAAATAATATGAAACTATATTTTAAGTAAACAATTGTATATTATCAAATGAATTCATAAAATTGTGTCATCTCATGAAGTAGTATTTGTGGTAATTTATTATAAGGCTAGCGGAAAGGAAACGAAATATTTAACTCGAAAAAGTTGTAACGAAATTCAGTTTAGTTGATTATACATCACTTACACAGGAACAAATTCTAGGAAAGAAAATTAACTTTCGAAGTTAAATTAATTACATATAGTAGAAGTTGAAATAGTAACATATGAAAAATCAACTCTAGAAGCTACTAATACCTATGATATTAATATAAATTAATTATAAATTATGCAGTTTCATGAATTAAAACTATTGAGCAAGTTCATAATCTCACAAAAATGAATCTTGGTCTATCTAAAAAAACTCAAAAACGGCAAAATCTTTGATCAAGGTAGAGTCTCTGATAAAATACTAAATATTCTATAAAAAATTATGCTTGTATCCATTACTCAAATAATAATTAACTCCTAATTTATTAGAAAACTGATCTGATAAAAATTTCTGCCTAAGCCGTGAAAGAAACTTTGAAATCTATAAAATTAACCTGTTCATAACAATTTGTAAACCAATTAACATTAACACCATAGTCGAAAATATCTTATTTCACATATAATTGGATTTTATATGAGTTCTCTCGAGCATTCAAAACTATTAAGAACTATCGGACATTTGTCTATGATGAATTCATTGTAAGAAAAATGAAAAAATCAGTAATGATATATGTTGCTTATAATCTTTTGGACAGTTTTAAAGAGGTCTAAGGATCAATCAATTATAAACATTTCAGTATGTAAAATTAATTTCCAAACTACAAATACCTCAAAACATAATATTTTAGTAAAGTTTTCATAATAAGTTTTGTAATAAAATAATTCACAAAGAAATATAAAGATCTCAATTACCTTAATTAAATTCATAACCTAAGAAACTTGTAAAATCTGAAAAGAAATTTAAAATAACAGAATCCGAAAAATCCAAACGGTCAAATTACACACGCACAATCCCTATATCATTCATCTGCTTAAACAATACATAAGTTATTAAATTAATTAATATTCAGTTATAAATTGAAAATAAATTCCAGGCAACACAATCTGTATCATCATGATAAATGAATACATACAAGTCTTCATTATCATTAAATGGTCAATTCAAAAGAATTCCCAAAAATCCAAAGAATGTCAAATTAGATAGCATCCTTTTCACGCGATCGCTCTCGCTGTAAAATTGTACAGTAGCTCTTTTCCATAAGATATAAGGCAAACTTACCTAGAAGCTACCATATCACACATGGAATTTCTCTTTTTTAATTTGTGAATCATATTAAACATTTTAATCGTTCCAGTTCAGTATTTTATTTGATTTTACTTTTAAAATCTCAATATTTAGAAAAAAATATTTGTAAATATGTTAACAAAAATATGTTTATATTTTATTTTTATTTATATATTTATTTTAGATATAGTTTATATTTATATTATATTATATTATAATATATATATATATATATATATATATATATATATATATATAAATTTATTTTCTAATAATTTTCAAATAAAAAAAGACTTTTTAAAAGCACTAAAATGAAAAATGTTATTTTATTTTGGTGGATATTTAAACTCACAGCTTTAATTAGGGCTTTCATATGATCTCAAATAAGATCTTATTCTTAAGGTAAGGACTCGAACTTAGCGACAATGAAATCTACTTAAGTAGCATGTATTGTTCGTTGATTTACAATGACATTTAAATCAAAAATTGTATATTCTATTTATTTTTTAAATCACGAATTTAGTTTTTTATTCATTTATGATTTGTGCTTAAACTTAATTCCCTTTTAGAAAATGCTATTATAATCATACGCAGATTCATATTAGGACAAGTGCTATTGACAAGTTAAAATACAATATTTGTATCAATACTTATAACTAACTGCCATTCAATATCACTTGAACTCATGTTTTCAAGTCCGAGAAATTGAATTCAAACCGTTTTGAAATTCTGTTCTATTTATGTCTTGTCTGTGACGGGCAAAATCGAAGTAAGAGGGAAATAAAGCGGAAGTAATAGCATAAACATGTCCGTATGATTATTTTACAATCCATTAGAGACAACTCACGAGATTTTTCTTTTGTGCTTTAAATCTTCTCTAAATTTTTTCTGAGAAAGATTATGTAATCGTTTAAAATATAATGGCTACACCATCATGAAAATAAAACGTAATTGCTTCACAGACTTGAAAGAAAAAACAATATTAAAACTTTCTTGTTAGAATCAGTGGAAGAAATCAAATATGCTTCCGGTCAGGAAATGGTTACAGGATATACTTGTGGAAGTCAACGTTTTCAGAGGTGAATTTTTATTTCCTTTCTCACTCGCGCCTATTTTCATTCATCACATTTAAAGTATTTGTCAAGAAACATTTCGATAAGATTATTCTAATGACGTTAAAAATGTACTATACAAAGAAATTTTTACTACTTCTTATTATTTTGAGAGCTACTTTTCCATGTATTTTTATTAGATATAAAATACTCGAAAAAAAAAAAAAACAAATCTTGAAAGCTAGGAAATGATTTAAAATTCAAAATCTTAATTATTTGCATATACCCATAGTTTGAATAATTCACTTTTATAGGATTTTTTAAGATATTTAAAATATTGCAAATTATATTTTTTAAATTCCTCGTTACTAAAATTTGAAAATATATAAAAGTGAATTTGACTTGAGTTTATGTGAACTTTTTGAACAAAACTTCTAAAATCAATAAAATTCAATAAATTTAATTTCTTCTGAAATTAATTAAATTAATTTAAATTCCTACCATCAAATAAATCCAAACAGTCTTGGGAAACAGAATGATTAATCTTATTCATCTAACTCATTAATCTCTCGCGTATTGAACATCAAAGCTTGTTTTATATTCCGTAGTCATAGCAACCCGTACGGAATCACGTGACAGGAAAATAAATAGTTGTGTCAATGGTGTGTTAAAATTGAATACATTAAAGAACCAATTTTCAATACGAATGCTTCTAGATGAATATTACAAAATCTGAAACTCGATGCAGATTTACTAAAAGCTTTTGGACATAAAATAAACTTTTTTTTAAATTATATGAAAAAAATAATAAATTTCTCTTAGATATAATCTATTCATTCTATAATGCTAGACATTCACTACAATAAATCAATATTTTTCTAGTTCAGTTTACACTGAAAAATAAGAAGAGAGAAATATTTCGAAATGAGAAAAAATATTTTATTTACTCAAAATTATTTATATTTAAATTTTAATCTATTATTAATATTTAATGTATTTATTTCAATAAGAATGTGCAGTCTTTAAGAAAAAAATTTTTTAATTTAAAGTAGTTTTTTTTCACATTGTAATTCCTTACAGTTTCAAATAAAATATATCACGCTAAAAAGGATAAATTGCAAATATAGACAAAGATTGAAGTTCTATATCTAGTGATTTTATGTGTATTTCAAGTTGTGTAAAAATGCTGACACATATTCGAATCTGCATATTTAAGAAGATTTTATTATAATTAAAATAAATCATTGATGATTTCTTACGCATTCTGTTAAATGCTACGATTATTCAGCAAATGAGAATAATAATTGATGTGTTATTTTAAAGCTAAATATTTTTAATAAATTGTTAGGATTGGGTGAAAGTTATACCAAAAACTAAGCAAAAAATTTCGAAACTAAATAATAAATAAATTTTAAATAATGAAAGCTTATTTAATATTATTAATATAATTAATTTTAATTATTATATTAATAATAATTAAATATTAATTATTATGTAATAAATAGTAATAATAAAAATAAATAATAATGAATATTAATTAAAATAATTAATTTTATTTAATAAATATAATATAGTTTCTAAAAATTATAATTTTTCTCTATATTTATGTATTTAACTATCATCCTACAAAATATTACACATATATTTTACAAAAAGTTTTATTAACACCAAATCATTAAATTTTTCATTTTACATGCACAGTGTACACATAATTATAAAATTTCATAGTTTCCACACATTTCTAATAAAATTAGAATAATCTAAAACTTATTAATTAAACTAATATGAGATAATGAAGGCATTTTACTGTACGCTATTTTTAATCTGTATCTAAAATTTGTACATAAAGAAATCTTAATTTGCATACGATATAATAATTTCATTTCTTAATTTGACATAATTCAAACGGCAAGGGAAAGTATCACCAGTTCAGCACGTAAGAAAACCTCTAAATAATGGTTTACTGACAAGGACAATTATCGAAAATAAATTCCTTAACGTTGTGAAGAGTTTTGTTTGGACATCTGTTTTCAGCAAGTCAGTAGAGTGGCACGCTTCTGCAGCGCCATCTCCACTTCCCTCAAGACCCACAAACTATATTTAAACTTTCTCCAATGAGGATAAAAAAGAACACAACTGCGATAAAAAATAAGTTTGAACTTCTTCACACAGATTCGCACCTGAACGAATTCCTCGAATAACAGTCTCGTTTATTTGCTTTCATTTTTTTTTTCAGACCCTCAATTGCTTTTGAAAAGTTGTAGGTGTGTTATTGAATTACTTTTCTGTTTCTATTTTCTCACTGTGAATTGGCTTTGTTAACGTTATAAAAAAGTAACGAAAACAAGGAAAAATGAAACCATTTTGTTCAAAAAGAAAACATAAGAAGCGACACGAAATAACTTTTGTAGAAACTATAGCATTTATAAGGATATTAACTTATGAAAACTAGTTAAGAATTATTTCATGCGAGTAAAAATTTCATATAAACTATACTTGGGGCACTTTTTTAGATTCTTAAAAATAGTTTACGTTTTGCGAAAAGAAATTTAATGGATTCGTTTTATTCATGTATTCAATTGCTCAATTTTATGAACTGTACAATAAAAAAAATACGTAAGCACTCAGTTTCATTAGTAGTTCAGCATTTGCCGATATTAAACTAACAAACAAATAAAAATTTCAATTCAACTATTTTTAAAAATTTGTACTTCTTCATTTTAAACATAATCTTTTATACAATTACAAAGAAATAAAATAATTAACTAAACAACTAGATACTTGTTAGAATTAAAGATATTTAGTTGAGCTCATTTTTGAAAGGAAAACGAACTATATAAGCAACTAGATAATTGTTGGAATTAAAAACATCTAAGCTGAACTCATTTTAGAAAGAAAAACAAACGGATATTAGAAAGTTGAATCTAAGTGATATTAACTGTTGACTCTAATGCCAAGAGTTAATATCTAAAAAGTAAATGAAAAAGTAAAACATTATTTGTTACAAAAATATTTCCGTTTAAGGTCGCTTTTTTAATTTTTTAGATTTAGTTGTCTCCATTTTTAATTAACTTTTATTCAAAATTTATTTTTCTGAATTGTGCTTAAACGGTGTATGATAAATGATTGCTTCTTCATATAATTATCAAATAAAGGAATTTTAGAAAATATATAAAACTATTATTCGCCTGAAATTTTTTCACGTGACAGAATTAACAATTCCTTGAAGCATAGTATATATGAGACAAGCTAAAAATGTTATGCAGAATTAATTTTAAAAAAATTCAATAAAAACGATTGAGTTTAATTTGTAAAATATTAGCTTAGTGGGCCGTTGTTAAGTTTAAATCAGCTACTACTTAATTATTTGTTAATCCACATATACTTATTTGTTTTAATTCATCTTCTTTTTATTAACTCAAGAGCTCCTAACATCTGGCCTTTTCAAAAAATTCTTCTAAGACAATTCTTCTTGTTGGAAATGGTCTTATAATCATCTACATCCAAGATTTTTCTTTTTCTCACAAAATCACTCGTTTAAGTAATACCTTGAGTAACTTATACAACCGAAAGATCTATAAGATTAGAATAAGTCCCCTCTTGAAAAAGTTCCTTAGGGTCCTGATACTTTATCTACATGTATTTAACTTATAATGAAATTTTAGACACTTTTCATTCCTTTGTGTCTGAAGTATATGGTTAAAAAAGATTTATGAAGTACTTAAAATTGATGATGATGATTATCTATTTTTTTCTTTTCTTCAAAAAATTATTACTTCAAGAATAGTTGTCAGCTTCTGCAAAATTCTAATTTTTAAAAATGTTTAAAAATAGATATCGATAACTAGAACGTTATTAACCGTAATAAATCTTGAGAAATTTGTGAAGGAATTATTAATTACTATTGAAACAGTCATATGGTAATTAATAATTCGTATGGAGAAATATTAATATAAATATTAGAATCTTTATTGGTACTGAAACCGATAATTCAATTTTAATTACCAATCTGTATTCTCATTTATACTAAACATATAAAAATGACCATTTATATAAATATATAATATCTAATAAATTAATATTTTCATCTTTTTTAAAAGATATTATTAAATAAATTTTTTAATTCTATTTATTTTTGAAATCTATTACAAAATCTATATTTTTCATAATAAAATTCACATATTACTTTTAAAAAGTTTAGTAGTAGACATAATTACATTTTTATTTTCTAAGAGAAATCCCACATAAAATTTGATTTGATTTATACGCATTCATTCTTTATTTCATCCTGTCTAAATGTGTTATACGCACGAAGATAACTTCGAAGTAATTGAAAAAGAAATATAAACGCAAAATCTAATTTATAAAATGCCAAAAATTTTTTGAATGATTATATTTCTGTTTCTCAATTTCAGAGAACTATCGAATGATTTTTAAAATGAAGTAAAACAAACTCGATTTTTCAAGGGACTGAAAATTTTTTTTTTATCGAAAATCTAAATTAAAATGGTTTCGAAAACAACGGATTAAAATACCAATTGATTCTCAATAAATCATGGAAAATTTTCTAAATCTTTTTAAAAACACATTTTAAATTCAGTTTTGATAAAACTCGAAAATTATTGATAATCATTCATTTTTTAATATGTTCAAACATTTAAAAGATTTTTTAAGGAACTTCACAGCAGTTGTAATTATTGACTTTCAAATGCATCTAATTTTTGTAATTTTGTCTTTTATTAATCAGATTTCTGATCACCATATCTTAATTAAAAATAAATATAGCGTAAATATTCGGATTTATAATTAGAAATGAATCGAATTAATATATCAAAAAGGTTATTTCGAAAATATTTAAGATTGAAAAGCATGCTGAGATAAGGCTGATGGTCATTGATAAAACTAAAAAATTCTAACAAATGCAGTTTATTAATGTAAAGTTATACTTACCTTATGATTTTGATTAAGAGAAATAATATATAAGTGCATGTATTTAAGTATATATAAATAATAATACATGTGTTTGAATAAACATTTAAATTTTTTAATACTGTGTTTTGAAAACTTTTATTTCTGGTTCATATTTTTTATTTAAAAGTTAATAAAATGCATCGAATATATTATATTATCAATATATTAATATTCTCAAAACACTTTAAAAGCTAAAAAAATTGCTTTTTGTTATTAAAAATTGATTTATCAGTATTTACATTCACTTTTAAAAAAATGTTTATTTTTGGAAGCCAATCAAAATCGGAAAATTTGCGATACGCCTCACTGATAGATGAACGTGTAAAATTACGTAACGTATCATACAATCAAAGTTTTGTGTTGAAAAATATGGAAAAAAAGTCTCTTGTATAAAAACAGCATTGTATAAAGTTAGTGGACATGCATCTAAGTTTGAAATAACTGGTATCATTTTTTTAAAGATAAACATGTATGTAATTCTTCCAAAAAAGGAATGAAGGATTCTGAGAACTGGAGTGCTATCAGATAAATTAAAGTACCTTAATCTATTACAGATGCTGTTTAATTCTTTTGTGTAACCTTTCATGTACCAAGAGTTTATGTTTCCTTTTCCGTAAAAAATAAAGGATCAAGAGTATAGCGGTATGACTAATATGTCATTTGTGAACTGTGCTTGTCCAAATGATTGATTATAGCAAAGGATGGTACGGAGAAATTGAGATTTTCCTTGCAAATTTATCGGAACTATGAACTTGGAGAATACAAAATATACGCAGTTATTTCTAGAACACCCACTAAATATCATCCATTCCGACTCAGAATAAAAATATGATGTTAGTATTCCAAAATAAATTGCACTGTAGTTTATTGTCTTATAATACAATAATAAATATAATGTTTGGAATTATATCTGATAAAATTTTATTGTAAAATTACAAATTAATGATTAATTCTGCTTCCATTATAATGAATGATAATGCGCGTTACCACTGAGTTACCATCTTCGACGATTAACAGAAATATGAAAGAATTGTGCGTATTCACCTTCCTAAGTTCCAGGAAAAGTCTTTTAGATGTCTCTTGCGATGATGTGTGTACACGTATCCCATCCCCAATGACTCTAACAGGTTTCGAAACTTTTACATTATGAATAATTGTTACCTGACTGCGATTTTTGATTACATCATGAATAATAAAATCAAACGATGTAAGCTTTGTATGTAAATGAGAAATGCTCTCTTATCATATTAATTCCATTCGTTTTGTTTCCTTTGACTTATTTATTTATTTTTTTGATGATATTAAAATAAGTCAACTGACATCAATAAAAATTTTTTTATATTTGTAATTTTTTGTTTTGTTAAAACACATACTGGCTATTTCCTTGTCTCTTTTTCTATAAAGCAAATCAGTACTTATCTCAAAATATTTACCAAAAATCTCTTCTTTCATAACTTTTGAAAATGAGAGTCGAAAAAAACTTATTAATAAAATAAGGGCTAAAATATTTCTTATAAAATCTTAATTAAATGATATTTTGTTTTTATGGTCATTTAAAATGATTTTAAAATTTGGATTCTTATAATAAATTTGAAATCTATAAAGAAAAATAAAATAAGTATCTGTTGTTTTGAATCATAAAATTTGTCGAAAAAATAAGGAAACATGTTCGTTTTTTAAAAAAAAGGCTTTCACTTGGAAAACATGTTAACTGATAACTTGAGATGAATAATTAGCAGTACAAATTGAGCTTAAATGTCTGAAGATATTATAATAAGATTCACAAGAATTCTGACCTTGGAAAATGTTGTGAACTGTATCGAACTTCAAAATTAAATTAGTCTCGTATTAATTATGATATTTTATTCAATACAGGTATGTCCATAATTTAAGGATAATCCTGGAACTGGCAACCAAAAGTGCAGAAACAAAACAAACGTGTTTTAGTTAGACATCTTTTGTATTGAACAAATGAGAAAGAACAAAAGAGATTGTGTATGTATAATACCAGGCTAGCAAACCACGATTATAGCTTCGTGTAGGACTTACGCCACATATCACCCTTGCAATAACTGAATAGTACGTTGTTGGTATGATGGTTAATATATCGTTATGTCTCCCAGGCGAGGAAGTACAGTTCTTGAAACGATGAATCATATTATCGAAATGTATTTGGGACATAAAACTTCACTCAGCAAGCAATACTCTCCGAAGGTCTGGTACAGATATAGTAGGTGATTGACAGGCTGCTATTCGCTTTGGCCAAGCATGTCCCACACATGCTCTATCGAATTCAGGCCCGGTGAGAATGCTGGTTTTTCCATACGGATGATATCCTCCCATTCTCATCATTGATGCATTCTTTTTTGTAATTTTTCGTTTATTTATTTGGTACATTTAAAATGAATTAAATATATTTTTTTATCTTTTCTTCCGAAAGTAATATGGAATCTCATTGCAAAATGAAAAAGAAATGCGAATACAAATTTGAATAGTTATTCTAATTTTAATTTTTAATTATTGTTTATATTCTTGTTTGTATCTTTTAATAGTTGCAACTACTTAAAAAATAATGATAATGTTAAAAAAGCGCTTTATTTTATAAACTGTACAACCAAGATTAAAACTGACTTTTGTCGTAAGGAAATGAATATAATTTTAGGACCAAAACTATGAGAAAATTAACTATACTCTGAAAAACGAAATTTTCTTTATATTTCATTATATTTACAAAAGAAAGAGGGCCATTTTCGAAATATTTAAATACCTAAATCTTTAAATACAGACTCGTAGTCTATTAGTTAAAATTGTGTTTTACGTATAAGCAAAAAGAAAACGTTTGAAATAAAGAAACTTCTTAAAATAAAGTTAGTTAAAAAATGAAAGTTTTTGCTTTTTTAATTATAAAATAAATTAATTATGCATACTGAAACTATTTTTATGTGCAGTTGTGATTTTTCTTTCTTATTCTACTGAGTCTCATTCATACAATATGTTATGTTTCCAAATAATTCATGACTAAATCAAAATCGTAATGAATATTGTATATATATTTGCTGATTACAATTATGCGATATATAACATAAAATCAAAACATTAAATTTTTGTTGCATAATTATCTTGAGTAAAACATTGCAGAAATTTTTTATTCCCAATGTAAAAACAAAAATAAAGAAACTAATTTCAAAATATTAATTGTATAAATATTACTATATATTCTTATTTTGAAATAATATTTTTATTTAACATTTTGTCTTTATAAATTATCTTTTGGTTACTCATGAACTTTAAATATTAGTTGACCATTGAGCAATTAATTTTAAACTTAATCTCAGACAAATAAAAAAATATATGACACTTTTAATAAATACTAAACTAGTATATTCTAAAGTATAATAGAAAGAAAGCCATACTCATTTCATTCAAGCATTAAGTCCGTTTGTTGTAAGCACATGTGAACCAGAAGTATTCATAACTTACAGCAATTTGATATATCTAAAAATAAGCAGCAAACATTAAAAATGTTATGATTTCAAAATTGTCAAGAAAATTGAATATGTTAAGTCAATTTATTTATTGATAATTTACAAAACCAGATCAATAGTTCAAATTGTGAGCAGTGTTTGGCTAATATTTTTAGTTATTAGAATGTGTTTCTACAATGGTAGGATATGCATTATTTTTAATTTTTGCCTATGCCGTATGTGTGTGTTCAAATACATATACTTCTCAAAAACAATCCGAAATAACTAATATGATGAGCATCAAACACATGTTAAAATGATTCTCTTAGCAAAACTAAAATATTTATAAATGACGCAAAAACTTATAAACTTACTACGAAAATATAATTAATTTTTGTTAATGGTTATTTTACGAGGCTTTTTCAAACTTTCAAGTATATTTTCGCCCTTTTTATTATTTCCCAATAGCTTTTATAGCATAGTAAAAAGCAGTCACGTACTTGAGAAAAATTCGTTTCCAAAAAAAGAATATATATCTTAATTTGGTAAAAAGAGAGGAGAAAGCTTTTTTAATTTTTCTAGGTTATTACTTATGATTTCTTTTAATGTTTAACTATATATTTATTCAGCTATAAAAAAGCCCGGTATCAATGTTCTTTAATTATAGTTAATTTGCTAATTTTCATGATATTATCAATGTATTAATTCCTCGAAATTATATACTGGAAATAAGAGTTTCTTGAATTCAACAAAATAAAAATGTTCAATAAGTCAAGAGGATGTAATCGCATTTTCTTGTTGATTCACTGTTTAATTAGTTTTTTGTATGTAGTAAAGATAATTGATTTATTTGGTATTAGAAATTATTATTTAAGAGAATTTCGTAGATATTCGTTCGCACAATTCAATTGTTTTATTTAGGATTTATTTATTTATTTTTGTTTTACATAAAAATAGATATACGCATTTTTCCAGATTAATGGTAAAAAAAGAAATTCAATGAAAAATAAAATAAGTTTTTGAATTTTACTGAAATTTTGCTGTAAGGCACTTTGTTAAAAGGCATTTTAATATCCACCACTTAAATTGTCATCAGAAAAGACTTTTCGTAGATAAGGGATCTTATTCACATTCGCAAGGTAGGAAACTTGAAAAACTCCAAAGCGCATCAATCCACCTTCCGGTGTTTAACAGTGGCTAGGACCGAACGCGGGACATTTCGCTCTGAGGCTACAACTCGGAATTAAAGTCTTATATTTTTTGTTCTACAGTGGTCAATTTAATAGTCAAATGCAACTGTATGACATTTGGACGTCTACCTTATCTTTGCCTTCTGGGATAGCTTTTTATTGGTAATGAGCCGTATTCATGTCTTCATGAAGTAAATACAGGAAATTCCCCATGTAAAAGTGCAACATCTATCTCAGGTTATAAAACAACTGCTGGGATCGAATCTGAGAACTTTCATTTTAAGTATCACGGTCTTATCACGAAGCGCCTCTGTTAGCCCTTTCCTGCATGCATCATGTATTTCCGATTAAAAGGGATAAAAAGCATGCCAGCGAACCCTGTAATGACTTTATTTACATAAATCCTACTGACAGTGAAATTATAATTATACAAGTTTCTATATAGATGTTCTATGTGGTCTATATTCTGGTAAAGGGCGAATATATATGTACAATTCCAATAGCTGCCACTCGCATGATAAAATTTATTATAATATTCGCATACGTCAGTTATTTACTGATTCATTTGCTCTAAATAGTGCAGAAATGAAAACACGAACAATTTATATTTAACAAAACTCCATGTAGAAAAATTTCGAAGAATTAAACTTTGAAATCCCGGTGGTCAACAAAGCTATGATGTATGTCATTTGACCTAACTCTACCAATCCAACAATGGAGATGATTATCATTCAAGAACTCACGTACGATTTCATTCCAATATGATGGAGCATCGCTTGTTGCAAAATGTCGCCAAGACTTCCTTTCTTTTATTGAGGTGACAATGATTTTGATGGCATATGCTCGAAACTACAACCGTTAATAGAATTCATAGCCATGATTTACGGTAAAAAATGACTCGATCTGTCAACGGCCATTATTAAACAACATTATTGCATTATTGAACAACGGCCATTACATTATTGAACAACAGGATATAGGTGTTGCGCTTTTGTTTTCTGCATGCAAGTCTGCCCGGCTGGATGCTTAGGAGTTTAAAAGATTTCTTCTCTCTCAACACGTTAATAACGACCTCTATCTAAAAAAATATCTTCCCAGGGGCAATTTACGCAATGTATATATAGGACTTACTACGGCTTTCGTTAGACTATACACGGTGTAAATTTATAAAATCGTAAATTATGATAACTATCTGAGCTAAACTGTGGCTCCATTTTAATCAAAAGTCTGTGGTGAAACTATCTCGAATTTATCTTACAAATTCTCCTAGGAAATTTTATGTAGCGGTTTGTCTGAAACTTTTAATCTCTACACCAATTGAAAAGTGTATGGTAGGAATCGTAGATGATTCTGTAACACATGTCGATTCATTATGTGATATATATTATATTCAATATTCCTATGGCACAGGGATTTTTTGAGACTTCACAAAATTTTTTATAAACTTTTCAATCATTTCATTTTTACTGTTGTTACTGTTGCCAGATAAAGTTTATATAATTATAGATTCAACACTGAATTACTTAGTCTAAATGAATCACTTATGGATTCTATACTATACTGTTCTTTTTGTATCAAAATAAAACATTCTCTACTATTTGCGCAAAATTAATTGCTTTAAACAATATTAAACGTATATACTGATCTGCTTTGTATCTTATTATAAATATATTTGCACTACTTGACTATATAATTTTAATTTAAAGAAATTTATTTATTCTGCTGAAATTTATCATTTATGTAATTTTTAGATGCAATTTGTTTTAGCACTTGCAATAATTTAATACAAAGGAAAAAAAACTGTTTACGTAAAATTTCTAAGTATCTTACATTGTTGCGTGTATTTCTTAGCTAACTTCATTTTCTATAAAGGTAAGAAATAATCAAGTTGACTTAGTACTTTTAACTGTAATAAAAATAGCAGACAGGTACTTAAAAACTTTTGACGACATTAACTTAGTTACTGAAGTAAAGTTGAATAATTGAATAAAGCGCCTTTTCAAAATATATATCTAGAACTAATTATTAATCCGTATTAAAAATTTTTAGCTCTAAAATGTCTTTTATTATAAATGACAAGTTCTGCACATAATAAATTAAATTCTAGCTAATGACATTTTATTTTTGAAAAGGAAAAGAAAATAGTAACAAACTTTTTTACCCTCTCTTAAAAATTTATTTATAAAAAGAATATTTATAAATATTTCTATTACAAAAATTAGGCTAAAACTTAATTTTAAGGATCTATATGGTTTGTGAATTTTATTTAAATTTTTTTACAATAAAGATAATAGTATAAAATCTGATTTACTTCTTAAAATCATAGTATTATTTTTCTATTCTATGCATAGATTTAAATGCTCCTTTTCAAATTTGAATGTCTAAAGCTTAAGTATGAAATATATGATAGATTGTTCGAGATAAGCTCTAAAAAATCAGCAAAGAGACTGAAATTAATGTATTGAGAATTACTTAGTTATCCATCTAACATTTGTTTCGATAAAAATCCCTTGACCAACATTTCTATGATGAATTATTCGCAAACTTTTATAAATCTTTAACTTTGAGTAGTATCGTAAAACTTTTTAAATTCAAAAACAGTTTTACTATTATTTTTTTTTAAAAAGTATTTTTCGGTATTAAAGTAGATGCACTTTGTTTCGATCCTTTTCTCATCAGTACTAAATTCAGGCTATATAATTAATGATGTAAATTTTTCTTTTTCTTCCCTATCCCATATCCATGAGTTTGAGGAACTGTTATTAATATTTGACTGGTAAAAAGAACTGCTTAGTAAAATTTTCTGCAAAACAGAAAATAAGTTGAAATTTAAATTTTCGTTTAAAATGTAATTATTGGTTAAAATAATACCTTTTTGCGATCTTTTCTCATCTCTATAAGTACTAAACTAGTCTGATTTAGTTAGTAAAATTTTATACTATGTGAAAAAAATTAGAATTTAATTCTTGAGGAACAGGGAAGTTATTTTCTAAAATACCTGTTCTTTAATCGTCTTTTGACCAATGCGAGTTCATGAATACCTTAGCAAATCGCATTTTGATTGCTTAGTAACTTTTATACCAATCAAAAAATGGTGAAACTTATATTTCCCTATAGAAAAGAAAATTATAATTTAAAATGTCTTCGTCGGGCTAAAATAGGAGCTTTAATTTTAAAAACACATTATATTTTACAATGTTATGTGATAATCCATGAAATTAAATTTTTGATACAGAAAATAACTGGGAAATACTTCCAAAATTCCTTAGTTTGTAATATTTTATCGACATGTTTAGAACATATCATCATATAAAATTCGATAGACAATCACTGTCAACACTAAGAAGATGCTAGTGTAGAGGAATTTGTTAATACAGATGTTATATATTTGTCTATGTCACTTTATTTTGTTTGCTTATTTTGACACTTCACGTTTTCAATGTGGAATTTATATGTGTTTTAAATAATTTTCAATGCTCTTTAACTTTTTAAACTTTGAAGTTGACTTTTTCAAGTATTTCTAAATGCTCACGACAAAATATTTTAAACTAGACTCCTTAAAAATCCAGCGTTACTGTAGTTTTCTATATTTCTATTAAAAATAATTTCATTCCTTTAAAAGCAATTTCTTTCAATGGACTTACCTTGATGTTTTGTATGTTATAATCTAAAAGTTGCATGCTGGGAAAAAAGTTATTTTCCGATTTCTTCATCTATAGTTCCTGTAAATGTAGTTATAATTTAATAACAGGAGTACTTCATTATAACCTCATTAACTCAATGTCACACAAAAGCTAAATGTGCCCCGCTTCTCACTCATAAAGCACTTTCGAGTCACAATTCATCATTCTTCAACTCCATTACTCATGATAAATCTATTAAGTATTTTAAAGAAGACAGAAATTGGCTAAAGAAGGATGCATAAATTATTCAGCTTTTGATAAGAAAAGAAATGGCTTAAGTATATTCTATCATAATAAAGAATTATCATTCCCTGGCGCAAATTCAAATTTATATTAATTTTAATTCCTTATTATGAAAATTAATTCAGAAGAATGTAAAACTAGTTTTTTAATAATCATTGATACATAATTATTCGATTCTGTAAATCTGGTCATTGAATGCAAATTTTTTATATAATTTAAATAATCGATAATATGTAATAAATAATACAAGTCAAGTTATTTGTTTGTTTAAAATTTGAATTAAAATAAATTCCTCTTCGTAAGTCTACGAACTAATAACACATTTAATTTGCATTCATTTTTATTTATTCATATGTCAGTCACTGATTTAACGTTGCTCAAATAAAAAACATTTTACCTGTTTCATTTTTAGGATATTAATGCAATGTAAATTTTTAATAAATTAAATATTCATCTTTTATTTTTTTGAATTTCATTTTTTAAACACTATTATTTATATTTAATTTAAATTGAAGAATTGTATGAGCCATCCCAATTACTAAATTTCCAATGTATAAATTTAAAATAGGAATATGTTTGACAGTTTTTTTTTTCTTAATTTATCTACACAATCGTGTTAATTTTATAAATTTTTCAGTTATTAATCTCTGTAGACATTCAGAAGATCTCATTAAGAAAAGTATGTTTTTGACCAGTTAGAGTCATATCTAATATCTTTCTACCAAATGACACATTTATTCGACTATTTTTTTATAGAATTTATTAACTTGTTGTTATGCCTGACTTATTGTTGACAAAAACAACGTTGTCTTGAATATCTATAACACAAAAATAAGTCTTAATATCAGTAGCAGATGTAGGGCTATTTTTATGTAAGAAGTGTGGCGTAGTTTATATACCGGCGTTCCATTTCTTGACAATGGCACTAACTTCTTCTGTTGACTATTGCTGGAAAAACAACCATCAGCAATTTTAAGCAGATTAATGAAATCACGAATAGAAATTATTCCTGTTATAAGACAAGAATGGGGAAAGAAATTGTTTGCATTTCTTTAGCTTTTCTTTATAACTTTTATTCATATTCGAAATTCAGTGTTTTATAAAAACCGAATTTTATACTTTGAAACTAATAAATAAAGTAAAATAAATAGAAAAGACTTGTTAAAAGAAGTAGCTTAGTTAGCAATTAAAGTTTAAATAATAGAAAAATTAATTTAAGTAAAATGACTTTTTTAAGTAATGTGGATTTGAGTATTTTAAACTTCCAATTTTATATTCTTCGAAAATTCTGTCATTTACTTGTGTAACGAAAACAATATGTTATTGATAGTTTACGGCTACATAATTGTGTGATTATGAACTTTCATCAATTATTTTTAATTACAATAGGTTTTTATTGTAATAGATAATAAATTCTAACTTTATTTGTAATCATTGACACATAAATAAAGCACAGAGCTAGCTGCCAAATAAGCGGTAATTTAACAGTTATGGTTTTAATTCCGACTTTCGTTTGGCTGTTTGTAAAGGTTCAAATGCCTTTTAAATTGAAGGCGACTATAAATTAGACCTTATATACAAAAAAAAAATCGTAGAACAACAAATAAACCAAACCATACAGCAAGATTTAAAATATATTAAAAACATTTTTTTTAGTCTTTAAATTGAACGGTAATCGGATGTAAAGTTGTTTATAATGATTTTTTTTAATAAAACAAGAATTTTTTATATATTACAAAGGAGAGAAAGAATTTCTTTTAATATAAATTTAATTGGTCAAAAATATTATTAAAATTTTAATATGCTTATATGATAGTTTCTGAAAAATTCAGACATACAACTGAAAGTCATTTATTATTCCTTTTCTCAACTAAGAGTAATCGATTTAAGCTATGTATTTAAATTTTATTTTGTTTTATTCGATGATTGTTACTTAAAGAATTATTAAGCAAAATTAATGATTTTTACACCTTTACATCTAATAATCCAGTTAATAAATTTCTCATCTTCCACATGATGAAAACTTGCCAATTTTTTGCAGCAATTTCAGTGGAAAATAATTATTATTTTCATTATTTTTAAAATTTAGAAATTTGAACCAAATGCTTAACAATAGTTATATAAAAAGTAATAATATTATATGTTATTTTGGTTAAACAAAAGTATTTTTATACGAGAGTTTTTTTGTGAAACATTTGCTTATAATAATACTTTAAATTCATTTAAAATTGTGCTGTGTGTGTGTGTTTGCAAATATGATTGCACAGATAACGCATTCCAAATAATTTAACAATTTTTTTTCAAATTTTTAATTTATTTTTTTAATAATTATTATATTGTTATCTACAAATGTAAAATAGGATTTTATTCAATGCTGTTTTTGATATTTATTAAAAATTTAATAAGTTTTGAAAAGAATGCGTAACTTTATAACACTTGCTATTTACAGTTAAAGTTATAACAGATTTATATTTATATTGGAAAACTGTTAATAACTCCTTTTAAGTAAAGAGAAGATTTTAAAAAAAAAAAAATCAGGCTTAATCCATGAAATTTTAGGTGAATTCCTAACAAATTTTTTGAGTGAACAAAAATATTACCCATATTAAATGCTTGACCAATAATAGCTTCTTAAGGAAAACGTACGATCTGCTGTTTGCTATAATTATATATGGTCTTATTTCTGAATATATTATATTACTACTATTTTGCTTTCCTGTTTATTGAATTTGAAGTTTTCTTTAAAAAAAAGTATTATTTTTTGATATTCTCTAGTAAATTGTAGATCGATTCAGACGTAGATTTGAAAAGGCTGCCAAACGTATTTTGCAAATTGTTATTCAGTCATATATTACGAATTTATGCATTCAGTTGCATATAACTAATGCGCAATTTCCAAATATACTTAAATTTATTGTCAGATATTTTTAAGGATTCATTTTAAGAGCCTTCATGAGAAACAAACGATCATTTCTAGCACAATGTCTAGAACATTATAGAACAATGTAGTTAATGTGTTTGTTTAAAAATCTCAACATTTAGAAGATTTTGATATAACGATGAAGTTTGAATAGTAATGAAATAAATTTAAATGATACGTTCTTTGATTACATATACTTTGTCCTGCACTTTAAATGTATTGTCGATATAACTGATTATACTCATCAAAACATTAATTTTAAAAAAAATATCTTGGAAATTTGCTATTAAATTGCATAATACATTTAATTTATTATTCATATTAAGATTGAAAGAATAATTAATAAATAATTTGGTTAAAATATTTTAAAAATTTATTGACAGTAAAAACTGAATATAAGACAATATTTTCCCAAACTCATAATTTTAATAAAATAAATAAAAAGCAATAAAAAAATGCTTTTATTTTAGGAAATATGTCAAAAGTAGGAGGAAAAAAGAAAGTAAGAGATGACAACAGCAAAAATAAATATCACATGATATCTGAATTTAGAGCAACGATTTCATTTTAACGATAATATGACGCGTTTAGCAAATAGAATTTTATCAAATCATTTACAATTACTAAGAAATTATTCAATAATGTCTATTTTCCACTATTTTGTTTTAATAAATATAGTATTTAAGGCATTATAACCATAGTTCAATTTTAAAATTTCATTTTGTTGTACTTTATTAATATATTTTTTGTCATTTCGTAATTTCAACCTATTATTATTATTATTATTTGTCTAATATGACAGAACATACAATAATAAGTTATGTACAAATGCTCAAATGTGTAACATTTTTATTTATTAAATTTCAATCTCTTATGAATGAGTTATATACATCGCTAATTTTCCATTTTCTGGATTTATGTAATGATTTCCATAACAAAGATATTTTTTTCCATAAGAAGGAAATATTTTAAAGATTGGATGAAAGTTGTTTTTAAGCTTTTAAACAAAACTTCCATTAGAATTTTTATAAAGCTGCTCCACAATATATAATTATTACCAATTACAATATATAATTTTCCATAAGACATTACATAGCAAATATAATTTATAAGTAGTAAAGGAGAAAACTTGGAAAATTCTTAACCACCCATTCTATGAAATATACATGAGAAAAGATATTTCACCTTATGCTGTTCAACTGTAGTTAGGAACAAATTTGATACTTTTTTTTTCAATGAATAGGGTCCTACTCCAGTTTAGTTTAATTTGTTTGTTGCTCAACGATCATTTTTTGCACTCGAGGACTAATCAGACATGATCTAACTTCCAGTAGATTCTGAATGACTACAAACGCCTGAGTTCAAGGTGGGATTCGAACCTACAAACTGTTGAACTGAAGGCAATAGCGCTAACTATTCAACTATTAGCTCGGCTAGTTCTACTACAGAGTCATGGTGTGAGTGTTACCTAAAAATTATTATAATTAATAATTAACAAAGTGTAATTTTTTAATAAGTTAATTAAAAGAACTCAAAACAGCAACTTCAGTTGAGTTTCATGTCAGTCTATATATACATTATATTCAAGGATATATAGGCAAGGAATATTCCGCCTTATGTCTAGCTTTAGAGTGAAAACATTAAATAATATTAAAATTATTAATTATAATTGCTATCCATAGTAACTAGCATAAACATTAATATATTACATTAATGTGCTTGTTTTCGAATTTCTTTGTAATACATCAACAATAATTTTTTCACTGTAATCTGGAAACTGTGATCTGCGTTTTTCGAAACGGTAAGTTTCGGGTAGATGCTTGGGATTTTTCAAGATTTTAACTCATGTGACATTTAAATGCGATTCACATAATAAAGATTGTCGGAAGACAAATACGCCATAAAAATTTAAAGAATCTTTACTACAGCTTACAGCCCTTAATCTTTCCCTAAGCGGTGTTAAATACATTAACAATTGCTATTTTTTTTTTTCCTAATAAGCATGTTTTTTTATAATTTCATTCTTTAATGCTCCCGTAATTTTTAAAAGAGAAATAGGAAAATTATTTATGACATTTTTTTTTCATTGTTATTAAAATTTTAACTAAAAAATTATTTATTAATCTCTAGAATTGAATTTTTGTGACAGTATGTATATTTTATAAAACAATGGCGTTAGTTTTTAAATAATTTTTTCTTTAATTTTTTAATAAATATTTTCAGACTATTCTCGAAATATAATTATATTTTAAAATGCTTAGATGAATTTTGGTATCTATAAAATATTATTAAATATTAAATGAAATCCTTTGCAATTAAAAATTTTTTGGATTTATTAATCAAACATATAACCTAAAGATAAATTCTTGACTGTTGGAAATCAGTTGTGTAAATAATTAAAATAACTAGCGCATTTTATACTCTTACTCTTTTTGTAAATATTTTCAAAAATATTAGAATTTTTTAACGAAAATATTTGTTGCTTAAAATTTAGTCGAATATTTTTCTTAACCAGTGGCGAAAGTCAAACAATTTAAACATAAAAATTGAAAGAAATAGAGCAAAAAGAAAATAAAAGTAAAACTCGTGAAGACGGAAGTTGTCGCTAGATGGCGGAATCATTGTTTTCACCGTGGCATTGCGGCATCAGCAGACCTATGGGATACTGTCAACTCTTCCGAAATTGTGTGATATTATGTTGTGATACATTTCTTGAGTATTTACTGTGAACTTACATTATTTACTCTCAACTTTGTTGATTTTTTTTAAAAAAAACACAAAAGGTATGTTAACTTTTCTTATATCGTTCATTATGATATGCATGTTAAAAATTCTTCAAGTATTAACGGAGATGTGGTTTCGCTGCCAGTTTAAAATTGATAAATCAGGTTTTCACCTTCTGGTTGAAATTATCCGTTATGAATTGCTGCACAAGGCTGTTACTATAACTCTATTAATAAACAAAATATTTTATTTATTCATGTAATCATTATAATATTTTCTTCCGAAATTCGTTTATACCTTTTTTGGAAAGATTTCGTATCATATTTCAAGGTTGTGACTAAATTAAATCATTCTCGCGGGGCGGGATGTTTAAGATCAATCTTGGAAAAACTTTTTAAACGAAACTTTGAAAATATTAAATTTTTTTACTTAAAGTGGTATATTCGAGAAAACCTATTTTTTGCCAAAATGATTATGTTTTAATTTTAAGAATTCGCTTGTACAATTGTACAAGTTTTGGCAAATATTTTTTCTTTTATATTAAACGCTTTGATATTTATGCTTTTACGTATATCACAATTACTAAAGAAATAATACCAAAATATGATTGTTTATTCCATAAGTGATTTATATTTAGTTAAAATAATAGTATTTAGTAGGATTTTTTTAATAAAATTCATTTATATTTTATTTAAAATAAATGTTTTGGAATTGCAACTTCAAATATATTTTTTAATTTGTAATGAATTTTAAGCTTATGGCAAATTTATGATCTAATATTATAGTAGAATCCTGAGTTAAACTACAATCTAATAAATTTAATTGATTTCAAGAAGAAAAATTGAATTAATATTCTATATGAAAATTCATTTTTTTATAATCAGAAATTTTCTCAATTATCATACTTCTTTGACTTTTTGCTAATTAATTTGATGAATTAATTTTATGAAGCTTACTTAAGAATTTCAAATTATTTCTCAAATGTTATGCACAATCAACAGTTACTATTATTTAAGCAAAATGATATCATTATCTTATTCTACCTTTAATGTTTAACAATAAATAATTATCCGAAAAACATAATATTTTAGAATATGGGCAAATCTAGATGCTCCAAGGAGATAATGAATTGAAAAAGAATGTTATATATTTTTCATGAAAAGTTTATCTATCTATATATATATTCTATGTTATTTCATGTTGTTATAATTATATTTTTTAATAAATAATATCTATAAGTAAATTATTCTTTTTTATTAGTCTTTACATTGTTATACAAGATATTCATAAGCATACAAGATCATCATAGTTGATAACAAAAATATTTCATCATTCCATAAAATTTCTTGTATTTTTAAATGCAATAAAAGCCTGTATTATTTTCTTTTTGAAAAAATAAGTAATTATACTATTCTTAATTACTTATAAAATAAGTGCATGATGCATATTTTTTTATTCTTATTATTCATGATATAAAATTTGAACAAAATTAATTTGCTCAACATAATAGAAAAACTAAATTGTTTACTTTCATTGCAAAGAAAATGAAAAACATTAAAATATTTCTCACCAAGTCTTATCTTGTCTGACATTTATTTTCCCTTAATAGATACTTAATTAAAAATATTTCATTTTGATAGAAATATCCGAAATAAAAAAAATTTTTATTGTTCTCGAACATGCTGACTTGATCTCTTTTTCTTTAATTTGACTTATGATGAAAAATGTGATATAATTGTAAGGATTTTTTTAAATTAAAAATTTCAGATTTGTATGGCATTTATATATTTGTTTTTGTCATAAATATATTTGAATTTCATTACATTGATTTTGCAAGATTTCAGAAAAAATGTGTACTGTTGAATGCTATTTTTATCCTGAGCTTGTAGGTTAATAAATCTATTTCAAGGTATATTTTTGATTATTTAAATTAATTCAAGCAATTATTAAATAGAAATATTTCATATAGGAATTAACTATAGCTTTCTTTGTTGAATAAGCTACTTTTGTTGTAAAAAATATACATTGATTATAAAAATTATATAAATTACATTTTTTAATAATTTAAATAAATTTAAATTCTTTCTTTAATTATTAAAATAATTTTCTTTTAGCAATCCTACGTGCGCTAAGTCAACTTTACTTGCTGTGATTTAAAAAAAGGAAACAACGATGGCTTTCGCTGGATTGAAAAAACAAATTAACAAAGCTAACCAGGTAATTTATAGTATTTTGAAATGACATAAGATGAATAGATAAATTATTCATCTATTCATATTGCCATTTTCATATTCCAAAATATAACAATCAAAATGGACTCTTAGTTTTATTTATATACTTTATATTTTATAATATTATTCCTGAATTCTGTGAGTTCTGCTTCTGTCCATAAGTTCTTATATATTTTAGAATAAAATTAGTTTATTTTCTGTATATATTGTTTTGTATATAATATAAAAAGCTCTGAATATATATTTCTCTTTTTCCACTGATTTAACTATGAAAATGCTTTAAATCTAATTAATATGAATGAAGGTGTTTATAAGTGATGAAAAATGATATTTTTAAGTCAAGTTTTTTAAAATTAAAACCAAATAGACTTAAAAATGATTTATTTCTTTTCAATTCAATAATATTATTTAAATATTTACTTAATAGATAAAGATTCTGTATTGGTACCAATTTTTTGCACTTTACAAATTAAAATCTATTGTGAAATTTACAAGTTGATTATTATACTGACAGAAAAACATTTAATATTATCTAATTTAAAGAAAACTTGGTTGGATCCTAGCAGATCCTACAACCTTGCCGCGAATAATTTGGTTGGCGATAAATTTCGCCAATCTTAATAATCCTACTTTGATGCACTAGATATGATAAACCTCATTATTTCTAAATTCTTTTTTTTGCTGTTTTGTTCTGCCTTGGCTTTTTTTCCTCCCTAGTTTGTGTTCTCCTAGGATTTTACCGAAAACTATTACGATAATAAATACAATCATTGAATCAGTACTGTAAAAGCAAAACCAATTTAAACTGTATTAAAATAACTAAAGGAGAAATTTGTTTTATCAAGATATGTAATTATTTGTTGATTAAAAACACGTTTTTTAATATATGATAATTAATATAAAAATTATATTTAAAATAGAAAGTCTGATTTTAAGTAAATGGTGAGCTGTAATATACACTTATTGTCCTTATTCTTTTTATATTATTGTTTCAAAAATGTATCTCTTTCCTTAAAATTTAATCGAATCAAAAATATAATTGAATTTCAAGACAGCAAACTTCATGTAAACTAAGAAACTTGTTAAGCCAAAATTTCATTGCAGCATTAATATTTAATATAAACCCATATTGATGAAAATTTTATACACATAATAATAAAAAATTTCATTCTAAAGAAATTTTCCTTGTTTTCAACTGTTTTTACTTTTTTGTTAATTTATATTTGATTAATAAAAAACTTAATAGTGATACTCATTTCTGTTAATTTCATTAAAAGGACACTATTTTGTTCAATTTATTTAGTATGTAAAGAAAATTGCTTTACTATAATTTTCCTAATTTTCTAAATTTCCATGAAATATTAAATGATAATTTTTATTGAAAAATTTTTCATTATTTATTATTGTATTTTAGTATATGAGTGAGAAAATTGGAGGAGCTGAAGGAACAAAATTTACTGAGGAATATACTGAAATGGAGAGAGTAAGTGTTTTACATTGCTGTTCAATTTTTCTTTTCTTTTTTTTTTTTTACCTTAACATTTTTTAATAATAAACTGAATGAAACACTTTTAAAAACAGTTAACTATGTATGTCAAATTAATTGCTATTTTTATTTATTTATTTATTTATTTTGTTTGTTTATGTATGCTTGAAATTTTCAGTCATTCTTTCCTGATATGAGTATCTTAAGTGATGTATAAATTACTATAGTTAAATATTTGGTTGAGAAGGTAAAAAAAAAAAAAAAAAAAAAATGAGGAAAAATTTTAGTTTTTTCTATCTTATTCTCCCGTATATGATTGTAAAATATGGTTTTTTATATTATTCAGGTATTATTAATTGCTGTTATTTTGCACTTTTCTATTAAACATTAAGTCATTGTAATCTTAAATAAATTTTATTAAATTCAAAATCTACAGAAATTTTTAATAAGTTGAATTTTAAAATAGTATATTAAACATTTACTGAACTCATCCTCTGTATTGTTAAATAACTCAGGACTAAATAAAACTTTATTCATAATAACTTTAAAAAATTTCTAACCATAAAGCTCCCTCTAAAGTTCTATAGAGTTGTTTAATTCTGTTTTCTAAATAAAATTTGATTTATGCTTATTCATTAAATTTAGCATCTACATAAAGTCTTGTTTATTTATTATTTCACCTATTTATTTCAGAAAACTGATTTGACTGCTGAACTTGTTGAAGATTTACTTGTTAAAACAAAAGAATATTTGCAACCTAATCCAGGTAATTTACTTCCAATATTAATGTGTATTCTAATATCATAGTAAATTTAATACCTATATATTTATCGTTTATAAATTAAAATATTTTATTTATATTATTCTTTATTATTGTATTTGATTTACAAACAAATTAATTTTATAAGTACTAAGCAAAAATTTGCTTTGAGAAAAATTTATGTCTCGAGAAATATTTTGATTCAGAAATAACTATTAATGTATTAGTGATATATATAAGTAAAAATAGTATATAAAATGTTACATATGTTGTAGCTATTTATACATAAATTATTAAATCAAACTATTTACCTTTAAATTATATGGAAAAAAATGAATAGCAATAAATTAAGTTATAATTTACTTTAATTTGGTAGTATTAATCAGAATAAAATTTCTTAAATTAGGAATTTTGAACATTTTTATTAAGTAATATATTCTAAAACATTGCATGGCTAAAATTTAGTTTTTACTTAGGTCGAAAATATGTTTAAAATGAATTTTTATATTATTACGTATAAAATATTTTAAACCAAAGATACGTGTGCTTTTTTAAGTAGTATTTTTATTTTTTATTTTGCTTTGTACGTTTTTCATATACATGTGACATTTATCTTTATATATTTATGCCTATATATATAAAGACATTGAAACTAGAGATTCGGGTTATAATAATAAATAATATGGTCTTTTACAAATTCGACTTTTGCATGTTTAAATTAATATGTGTATCAGAATTTTATTTCTTTTATGGCTATAATTTCAAAATAAGTAAGCCTAAATAGAGTACCAAACTGGGAACTGAATGGTCAGATCTTTGGCCTTTATATCAACAGTTCATAAGTTTGGTTCCCACTTTTGACTATAGATGATTATAGTGTGGTTCTGGATTCCACATTAAACTGAAAGTCCTGTTATTTATTGTGAACAAAATGTTTTTATGGAACATCAAAGAAAACAGTCATAAATAGAATGAACATAAGCAAAAGTTTTTTTTTCTTTCATATTTTTTGAATAAAAAACTCATTTGCTTATGTTCAGACTTGAAAATATAATTTATAATGTTCCTTTCTTAAAATATTTTGCTTAATACTTTGTTTTCCATATGTATCCAGTAAAATTTTACGTTTTAGGTGTTTGAAAAATTTTGCTAGTTAAAATATTTGTGTTCAAAAATATATATGAATTGAGTTTTTGATTGCCGTAATTATCATTAAAAAAAAAACATTGCATGTATGTTACAATATCTTTTATATTTCTATTTTTTGTGTGTATCCTTAAATGCATTAAAATATTAATATTTGTGTTGTTTGTTGTGTTATTTGTTTCATGTGCTGTTCATACTCCTAACTCAGCAGGTAATTTGTTTCAATTTCATTTTCAAATTGCATTTTCAGGGCTGTAGTTATTTCTGTAATGAGTTCCCTTAAGGAAAATTGAAAATATTTTAATCACATTCATTATATAATACATTTTATTATTATTACTTTTTTTTCCTATTAATATGCCTTCAGTGCATGTATTAACAATAAAACTCATGCCAATTGTAGGAATTAGTTGCTTGATTTTTTAAAATTAATATGAAAATATTTTGTTGTATTTCTCATTAATATAAATTTTTCTTCCTTAGACAAAATTTTAATTTGATTTTATTCATTTTACTAGTAAAATTCATGTTCATATTTTGAAGCCCATTTTCAGATAAAATATTGCAATTTAGTTCTTTAAAAATTAACAAACTAAGAATTTATAAATAATATTAATTTAACATGCTGTTAATAATTTCATGTAGGAAATAAATATGCTCTATGAATTTTCATCCCATTAATGTATTAAATGTTTCTATTTTTAAAATTATAAAAACTTATGTTATTTTTATTGAAAAACTAGTTTATATTATTAAAAAGTAGTAATTTATATCATTCTTAATATTTTAATGAAATGATTGTGTTCTTTTATTATTATTATTATTCTGTTTGCTCTTACAGTTTTATCCTAGAATAGTTGTGTAGTTGAGAGAAATATTTTGCTGTATTATTTATTTATAAATAAATTATACTCGCACTAGTTTAAGCACATTTTATTTTTTTTTTTATAGTTATATTGCAGTTACATGCTTTGCCAATGTTTCATTTGAATCTATTTTTGTTACTGATGCATTGAAATTAGGAGTCTAGTTTTAGGCACAAATTGTAAAGTAATCGGTGTGATGAATGTTAAAAATCTTCTAATAACACAGGTTCTTTTTTATTTCAGCCTCTAGAACAAAATTAATGGTCAGCTCAAAACTTCGTGGTGGAGCCAAAGCTCATGCTTACCCTCAACCTGAAGGAACATTAGGAGAAGCTATGGTTAAATATGGAAAAGAACTAGGAGAAGAGTCATCATTTGGTATGTATGATCTGATTTGTAATATGCCAATACATAACAATTTTACTATGCTATTATTAATATTAAATAGAACAAACTTTTGATTGTAATGAACTTCTAAAATTCTCTTGACAACTCTTCTCATTAATTAATATATATTTATGAAAAACTTTCTCTAATGAGAACTTCATTTCAGAGAAGCGAAATGTCATATTTTAGTAATTTTGATCCTGATTCCCTCGACTTTTCTCTTAAAAAATTGAAATTCCCTGTTTTGTTTTCATTCTTTGCATATGATAAAAATGTTATATACTTTTTCAGTTTAAAATTGCAGCCAAAATTTTGATTATTTACTGAAACAATAATTTATGAGTATTGATGATGATTATAATCATAATAAGAAATGATTTGTTTCCCTTATAAATAAAGAAATTTAACAAAAATTGGCCTCATATGCTTGATAAGTGTTAACATCTTTCAATTTACAATGTGGAAAAAGCATTAAAATTTCCCCTTTTTTTTTTTCAAAAGAAAATTTTTGTATCAAAAGAATTGATTACAATAATTTTTCCAAATAATTAAAAAATATTTCAAAATGTATATGCAGTAAGGAAGATGTGAATATTTTTTTTAAGTTAAAATAAATGGGAATATATAATGGGAAATGAATTATGTAATGATAGTCTAACTTTTATTTCTATATAGTTAATTTTGTGTGTGAATAATTGGCATGTCATTGAATTAGTTGTTCATAATTACTTTTATTTGGCAATTTTGAAATTTATTACAAAATTAACCAATTGTTGTTGATTATGTGTAACTAAAATGGCTTGTGAAAAACTCACTGGAAACTGTAAATGTTTTTAATAATTTTTTTTAACTGAGTTCTTTTTCATAATAGCTAGAGTCAGTTGTGTCATATTTATCTTTAAGTTTACTATGTAATACATTCAACTATGCAGTAAGGCTAAATTAAGATTATTATTAAAGCTAAATTTTGTTAATTATCTAAGTCTTAGGAAAATTTAAATTGTGGGGAATTAAAGTCATAAGCTGAACAAAGTTACAAAGCTTAATAGATCATAATATTGAAAAAAAATTCTTATTGGCAAACAATAAAGACCTCTTATAATTGAGAATCTATTTCATTACAAATTTATTAAAGTGCAATGAGGCAATTTCACAATTCTGTTGTAATTGAATGCAATTCTTATAAAAATGGGAATTGTGACTTTAAAGAGAACTTTATGACACCAAAAAAGTCTTGTTTAATTCATTAAAGAATATGAATACCTTTTACATATAATTTGTTGATGACTTAAAATAATCAGCAATGATAAATTATTATTAATTATTTATAGTACTGCACCTTTTTTGTAAAGTATAATTATTGTTACAGGTTTAAGCTTAATAGAAGCTGGAGAAGCACTGAAACAGATGGCTGAAGTTAAATATGCGCTTGAAGACAATGTGAAGCAAAATTTCCTAGAACCTTTACATCACTTGCAAACCAAAGATTTGAAAGATGTTTTGGTAATGTATTTTGTTGACATAGATGTGATTATAGAAAATTTTCTTTGCACAAAACTCAAAACATTTAAATGTCTCTTTCATTACTATATCTTTTACATCACAATTAATAAAACTTTTAGTGCAATTATAATATTAAGATATTTAAGATACATTATTAATTTAAATGTGAAACAGATAAAAACCATTAAGAAAGCATTCAAAATAAATATGAGAATGAAGAATTATTTGCAGTTATTTAACATGATGATTTAACATTTAGCACTACTATCCTTAAAATATATACCAGAACTATAAATTTTTTTAAGGAATAGATAACATTTGAATTTTTGTAATTTATAAATTTTTTTTAATGTTAAGTATACCTTTTAAATTTAAATATATCTTCTCTAAAGTTCAGTAAATGGTTGTTGAAAATTATGGAACACCTCCCTGCAATCTGGTTTTCTAATTGAAAGATATTTTTTATGAAAGATATTAAGAAATGAAAGATATTTTTTTTTCATGTGTTACGATACATTTTTATTTACACTTGGTATTAAAACCCAACACAGATTTATCTGAGCTATATAAAATATCAAATCCAGTTATTTTAAATATAAACAATGTTTCTGTATTACAAAGTAAAGTTATATATAGTATTTTTAATTGAGAGGTAATTATGTTTTTATTTATATTATACTAGTAAACTAAAGGATAAACTGTTTCTTTGTCAGCATCATCGTAAAAAACTTCAAGGTAGACGGTTAGATTATGATTGCAAGAAAAGGAGGCAGGCAAAAAGTAATAATGCTAAGCTTTTATATTTATTGTTTTTGTATATTTATATGCTACCTATTTTTGAGTAATTCTTATATTTAAAATAATAAATACTATTTAGTTAATGAAATTTTAATTTCTTAAATGTGGATTTTCTCTTACATATGCTTATTTTTTTTATTTTTATGAAAGCCGAACTTGGAGGTAAGAATATATATAATAATTTTAAATTAGAGTTATGAAAGAAGCAAGTAGTTTCTTTAATTTTTTGCACTTGTTTGTTTAAAAAAATTTTTTTCAATATTTTAAAAAATTTAACATTCTTGCTTCTTTCATATTTTAGTAGCTTATTTAGAAACCAATTAGATACATAGATGCTATGCAAAACTAATAAAATTTCTTTGTGCTAATAAATTTTGAATCAATTTTAGGCATGCATGTTGTAAATAGTATACCAACTCTTATGCTTTTTCTCCTCTGTAAAAGAAATAAATTTGACATAATCCTTATAAAATGTACTTTATTAACTTATTAACAGGAATAAAATTTGAAATCAAAACATATATTTTTTAATTAAATATCTTTTTTTGTGCTTATAAAAGAATACTTTTATTTTAAGTTCTTGTGTTTTGTTAAATGCATACAAAATTGTGAATATTTAAATTGATTTCAGTTGTATAATAAATATTTTGGAATGTGTTTAAATAGTATTGCTTATATGTTTTTGAACATAGTTTGAAATGTCTGTCACTAATAATTATCTTTGTATAATGTATGTTAAATGAAATATGATTACAATTGCTTATTTAAAATTTTGCATGCAAAATTTTATTAAAAGTAACATTATATTATTGTGTTTTTACAATATACTAAAATATTAACATTTGTATTATTTGTTTCATGTGCTGCTCATACACCTAATGCAGCAGGTAATTTGCATTCATTTAGCTTATTATCTTTTTCAGCTTTATTTTCCATTCAGAAATTTTAACATTTCTTAGTGTAGTATATCAAATAATGAAAACTCAAAAGAAATCTAAAATTATTTGATTGCAGAATGCAATTAAATAACTTCAAATTTCTATTCATCTTAAATGTAAAATCTTGTCTACCTGTAGTTAGTCCCAGCCAATTTATTCATAAAAAATTATTTTGCAAATCATTAATACTTAAATAAATCTTTTAATATAATCATCCCAATAGTAAAAAAATAATGCAACATTACCAATGCATTTAAGGGAAGTGTTATGTATCATTAAATAAAGCACCTAATAAATGTTCTAAATGTTTGAATTAAATATTTTTTTCTATTTATTGTAGCATTGATTTTGTTTTGATCACATCATTTAGTTAAATTTAATGGAAAAATTGTTGGAATTATGAATAAATAGTATATAATGTTTCACATTTATCATATATTTGGAACGGATTTGAATAAGCTTATTTATTACTAATTTGATAAGTTTGAAGTTGAGATAATTAATTGTCAAAAATATTGAATTTTAACAATAAATTAAAAACATTGACCTTTTCTTGCTTTGAATAGTTATCTTCTGTACTTTCTCTTCATATATTAATTAGAATTAAAAATAGTTAACTTTCAGAGACGTGTTTCTTATTTAACTGTTTCTAGTATTAATCTGAAATTTATATTGCTGGTATTATAATTAACTTTTTAAGATAGATGGCAGAATATTGATCTTTTTTAAATGAAATTTTAAAAAGATTGTCAGAAGTAAAAATAGTTTTGTTTATTCAAATCCAGTTTTTGTATTTATCTAAGCAATATTACTAAGCAACACCCATTGTGAAATGACCTCTGTAATAGAATTATTTATAAAGCAAAAATCGTCTAATAACTTAATAGAAATTTCACAAACTTAAAACAATTAATCACTTTGCTTCAATCTCAAAAAATATATTTTTGATAATTGTAATCTTATTAGAATCTAAAATATTGATAAATTTAGTAATTTTTCAGTTTGAAGTTTTCGCAAAATAACATTAGTATAAGCATATTCTCAAAAGTAAAATGTCAAATGTACTAGAAATGCGAAGGAACTTATTAAATTGTTGTTGACATATGTTCTTTTGTCTGTTGCTCCCATTACTACCAAACAAGTCTATTTATTCTTTCTTGGAAGGATTACTCTTGTAAGTTGCTTAAAGGGTGTTGTAGCTTGATAAATATAATCACACAATTTTTACCCAAATGAATTGTGTGAATCAATATTTTTATTTTGTAATGACACAAAAGTTGTCTACAAGCTGTATAAGAATAAAGTTTCTATAAAATTGTGTTGAACTCTGCAAAACAGAAGCAAAAATGTAATAATTGTTAAGATCAAACAAACTATATAATTTTTATTAATAAACCATTAGGAATCATCTATGCATTTTTATCCCCCTTTTCTTCCAAACTACCATTTAAGATAACTTGATGAAAAATATATAATATATATATATATATATATAAGCTGCAGTGTTATGCAAGATGAATCCCATATTGCTATTGTTGTTGCAGCAACCAAAGTTTATGACTAGCACTTGTGTACAGAAAATGAACCTTGAGTGTTAAACAAATCAAACCAATCATATGAATGATCTCATTTTTTTAAACCCAAACCGCAAATATTCAAACAAAATAATGCTAATTAAGTCTATTTTAAGTGAAGGTCTTCTTATTACCAATCATTAGTTTAAAAATACTGTATAAGTTTCCAAAATAAATTTTAATTTTAAATTCTAAGGCTACCAAAATGGGCATTATGTTGTATTAATGTTGCCTTCTTTAATTGAAATAAAAATCATTTTAATTCTTATGATGGAATATGAAAGTGTAATTTCAACTCCCATAACCTAAGCAGAAGACTCCTGAAGGTTTTCCTGATATCTTATTTAATATAATACTTTGTTTTTTAATGATATTAATTTTTTTATTTACACTTTTATTGAATTGTTTGATTATTGTTGAATTCTAAGCAGCAAATTACTAGAAAGAAAGTTATTGGTTTCATTAATTTTTTAATTGTTTGGTTGCACCACGTAACTAAAAACATAATTTTGTGAAAATTAATAAAATTATAATGATATATTTTGAAAGCTACATTATTGGAAAAATAAAGTGTTTGAATATTTAATTATTCAAATTTTATTACTATGTGTCAATCCTTTGAAAACTAACTTAACATTTTTTTTTATTAAATAAACCTTTAATTTCCAATTATTTGTTTTTAAAGGAGCCCACTTGAGTGAAGATGAAATTAGGCTTGCTGAAGATAAGTTTGAAGAATCTTTCAATTTAGCCTCTATGGGAATGTTTAATCTTTTAGAAAATGATGTAAGTATTATCTGTTTCCAGTATTAAATAATTATCTTCAGTACTCATTTACACTCAGTAAACATGATTCTAAGATTACAAATATTGCTCACAGAGTTGTACATTTTCATACAAAAAGTCACTCTAATATGAAACTCCAAAAATTTTTATGAAGATTATTGTAAAGATATAGATCTGCTTCAAAGTTAACTTATAGCAATCAAACATGTATCATTAGATATATTTGTTTCTTCATTTCTCGTGTTTATAGATTATAAATTTATATATTTGATTAAATCTTTAGAAAAATTTTTGTTTTCTTTTAAATCTTTTTTCTTAAGAAAAAGTTACGCAAACTTTTTGTTTTGTGTGTATAGATGATACATGCGATTTGTTAGAAAATTATAAAATGTTCGCTTTTGTATAATTTAAACTACTTTTTTTATGGTGGAATAATATAAAAATATTGTTTTCATTTGCATAAAATTTTACCTTCAGAACATATTTGTTAGGAATAGTGCAAAGCCAGAAATAAGATCTGTACAAATTTATAAATAAGTTATTAAAATAATAAATACATTTTTTGTTTAGAGTAGTGAGTGCAATATTGAAAAGTAGAGCTTGTTTCAAATGTTTAGCTTTTTTATATAATAGATTGTATAAGATTAATTTTTTTAAAAGAATTCGTTGTTTCATGTGTTATTGTTTGTTAAATACACTTAATGAAAGTAATATTTTTTTTCATTAGGTAGAACAAATTTCACAACTAGCATCTCTAGCTGAAGCTTTGTATGATTATCATAATCAATGTGCAGCTATTCTGCAGAGTGCTGTAGAAAGACTTGTTGAGCAGTATGTCTATTTTTTCTTCCAAATTCTGAAATCTAATCTATATTAGTTAAGATCATTACTAATCCTGATTAATGGAAATCTAAAATAATCAAAATATTAATCAAAATAACTTTTTACATAAATATGCCATTGGTTGATGAAAAAGTTAATTTTTTATAAAATTATGAACTTATAACAAGCACATTATCAGTGAAGTAAATCAATAACTTCTTTTAATATTTTCACACAAATCTAAAATATTTTAGTAGAAAACCAAGTTTTTATTGCCATTGATTCAGAAAATTTGTAATTGTTTTTGGTGGAAAATAATATAGTAAAATTATAAATCTTTTGTTTTTGTCTGTACATGTCTGTCATTTTTAATATTATTAATGAGATCCCAGTTTTATCAAAATAAATTATAAAATATTATAAATTAAGTCATAGTTTTAAGTCTAATTATTATGGATTAGGCCTAACTGTCAATATTTCAAAAATTATTTTTTTAAATAATTTTTTTTATGGTTGAGGAAGTTCATAGGATATGGAATGAAAAAAATTGCATAAGTCTGTATTATATAATGTAGGTTATTTATACAACTTAATTTCATATTCTCCATTACTTTTATAGTCAAATATTCAAACTTAATTATGAGGAATATTGTCTTTTATGGTCCATTAAAGTTTTATGAAGCTCAATTAAGCTTACCTATGAAAAAATTGTTCGCCACTGATTTAGACAAATTTTTGTGTAAAAATATATCCTGATTGGTAGAAAATGCAAATTTAAAATTTTCTGCTGAAGTCATTTCTTTGGTTAGATCTTTTCAATCATTGTTCTCTGCTATTCTTTTATTCATGCATACAAAATTTAATGTATTAGATAAAGTCTGTAAGCTCCATGTTGGCGCAGCTTGTCCTTTTTGGACCTTGCGCCACAAAACCCAACCAAAATAAAGTAAGCTCCATGTTGTATTCCTGTGGAACACAAAGAGATTGTATGTGTTTAAAAAAGATATATATATAATATCACATAGGGTTCAATCAAATTAACAATATTGTTTTAAAAATGTAATAACTGCACATAACTTGTAGTTCTTACTCCTACCAAAATTTTAAATCTTAAATTATATATTTTGCAAAATATATAATTTTCAAGCTATATTTGGAATTCGTTTACTGGATAATAAGATGTTTTAAATGCAAAATAAATCAACTTTTCATTAGTATTTATACTATTTGGACACCATTTTTTATTTAAAATTTTCTATTTACTATTATTGACAGAATAATTTAACAAATAGTGTAATTTCTAATAAAGTAATTCTCAATATTATGGTGAAACTTAAGCATGAAAGAAGATAGACTTTTAGGATTAAATTTGGTCTTATAAATGAATCATCATAAAATGTGAATGTTTACCATTTCATAATTTTCTAAAATTTATTCATATATATTATACATAGCTTTCTTGGAAGGATCAAATCAAATGTACAAAAGAGCTCAAGTATCAGAGAAGAGAATATTTTATAAAAAGAACAAACATTTAAAGTAATAACTAGAAAATAACATGAGAACAGAAGTGAAAATTTTAAACAGATAAGAACGCAAAAGGTGTAGTCGACAAGAAGCATATAAAAGCAGAGAGCATTCAAATATATTTTAATTTCTAAAATTCTATATTAAACTTTTTATATCAAGCATTACTTATTTTATATTTCTTAAATTTATTCAAAGTTAATTGTTATAAAATTAAAACTCTTTATTGTTTAATAGTTATAATTCTATTTCATAAATATTCACTATATTTAGGAAAAATGAGGCTGCAAATCGTCCAAGAGAAACTTATATACCCAAAAAGTTGCACGAGCTGAACATACCATCCTTACATGATGACATTTCGCCTCAAGTTGAATATGGAGGTAATATTAATGGTGGTACAGTAATCCCTACTATAAAAGGTAAATTATTATTTCCACTTAGTATTTTCGCATTACATCCAGCTTTGGCCTATGCCTACATTTATAGCCTTGTGCCTATCTTCACAGTGATTTGCTTCAGCTAACATCTTTTCTGTTTGTTGATTGGTAATCATTACTAATTTTCTTTTTGACACATTTATTGTCTAACATATTTTAACTAAACTAAAACTTTTCTTATTCTGCTTTATTCATTTATTTATTTATTCCAAATATTGAACTAATTACATCGAATTTGTCAGGAATGAATCAAAAAAAAGAAAGGGATTGCATGCATTTGAAAGAGATCAAGATTATAAATTTAATTTTCAGTTTCATACTTAGTTTGTATATTTGTTTTTAGTAAATGAAAGCTTGTATGAGTCATTAAATTGGACTCAGGCAGTAGCATTTTTGTGGGCAATTATTTTAAATTTTTAGCATCTGCGTTTTACTGCATTGCAGATATTATGCAATATTCGTGGAAAGAATAATAATTATATTAAATTAGCCACTGCACAAATTAATAAGCTGCATAATTTTTTCTTTAGTAATCATTTAAAGAAATATATACATTATTAGAAACATTCAAATACTTTATGAAAAATGGAAAATATTCTTTAGCTTCTCCAGCACGATCTCCTGCCGGCACTCCAGTTGATCCTCCTCCAACTAGAAATCTCTTTCTTGGTGGCCTTACTGCAGGAGGTGGTCAAATGTCTGCCACCTCTCCTGGTCGCTCTCCTAATCGATCTCCTAACGGTACTAACATTCTTGTTCTGTACTAACAAAATACCATGGCCAGGTGTTAGAATTGAATTATAATTTATCATATATTCTTATATTTAATCGGAAAAAATTTCTTTTCATAATAGCATTCTTGTGTACATATTATTCCAGGAAAGTATAATTAAACTTAAAATTTTAATCATACAAATTTTTATTTTATTATTTGTATTCTTGATAACAATAAACTAAAAACAACTTCCTAGATACATTCCTTAGAATAATATTTATTTCAAACTTAGTTTCTACTGCATACTTAGGAAATTGTTAGAAGATATTTCTGATGTATCATTTATCAAGATTTTAATAGTTTATAAATTTTGGTAATCAATATGAAAACTCCAATAGTTTAAAAGTAATAGTTATATTTTAATTAAATGTTAATATTAAATGAAATATTTTTTAAACGTATAAAAAATTATTACCTTAATTTTAACTTAAAAAGCATATTAATTTTCTTAATATTATCATTCTTATATTAGAATATAAAGCAAATTGTGTTTTCATTTACAATTTTGTTTCATTTCATGTAGTTAACTAAGCATTCAGTTTCCCCATCTTGATGAATTTTTTCCTATGCATTTTTTATGTGAATAATGAATAACTTATTAAATTGCTGTTTCTTTTTTTTTTTTTTTTTTTTTGTATTATTTAATATTTCAAGCTGATTAAGAATTTCAATTCTTCTGCTATATATATAGCATTAAATAAATAATGTGGTATTTTTTTTTCTTACTATTTTGTTTTCTAAATATGGAAAAAATATTTCTTAAATTTAACAGTTTTTATTAAAGACAATATTTTTTAGAATTCAAATTCCTCTTTTAACGAAAATATTTAATGATATAAAATACATTTATTGTCTTAATTTCTTATAGAAAAATAAAAATATTTTATTACTCATATGCATGTAAATTTTCATTATTTATAAAAGGTTGAATGAAATTTGATTCCATACACTTTCTAAAAGTTTGGTAATGTTTCTGAGTGGAGTAACATAAGCTTTGCTTGTTCAAGCATTCAGCTGAACCCAATATTGATGTTACAAAATTTAATCCATAACTATTTAGCCAATTAAGCTTTATGGTTAAATTAGACCAAAGTATCAAAATGTTGTATAAGAAACAATAGTTTTTACACTGAGATTGACAAAATTCTTTGCAAAAAAAGGAAGTCAGTATTAAATATTTTACTTCTGAAACAATTTTTTAAGTTTTTAAATTGATTGATTTCTTAGATGGTTAAAAAGCATTTGAGGGCTTATGCAATGTGAAATTGAATCAAAATAAAAAGTAAATTGTTTACTATATTTCACTATTCAAATCTGTACAGTATTTGCTTTGAACAATTTTGATGGACATTCATTTGACTCATGAAATAAGTCGAATATTTTACACTAGTTATCTTTATACATTTTAAATTACTTCTTTACCTTGTATTTAAACTTTTTATTATTATATTGTTTCATATTATATTACTGTTTAGCGTCACTTATTAAAATTAAATAATTTTTCAAAATAGTGTTTAGACCTTGATTTAAATACTTAATACAGGAAGATCAGATATAGACTTACTGGCAATTCTGTAATGCCTAAAAAATCGATCAGTTTTCATCTTAATTGCTAATTATTATGTACACCTAAGTCTGTTTTTACACGGTAGATTGGTTCCAGAAGAAGCCGTGTAAAAAAAAAAAGTGTAAAAAAAGACATTGATCTTATACAAAAATGGGTGATTTGTTCCTAATCTCTAAAACCTATTAAAATTTCGAAGGCGATCTAAAATTTTAATCTTGGTTTCCAAAGAAATTGCCTTCCGTTTTAGTTTTATATCTGACATTTCCTTTTAGGGATACATAAAATATTTAACAAAATTAAAAAACATAAATAACTGAATAAATACAAAATATTTTTTGGCTTACCTTTTATCTTAATGCGTTAAAATTAAATTTAATGGAAAATCAAATTTGCCTGCAAAAAATTTCTTTACCAAACACGTCTTATTGCATTGACAGTTCACAAAATATTAACACGTTTCAATTGCTCTGACCAGTAAATTTTATTGTATGCACATAAAGGGAATTCCCCTACTTGTTTGTACGCGCTAAAGGGGAATTCACTTAAATCTTTAAGCTAGTGTTCGCAAACTATCGATACTATCGATGGTTTCAGACTTTTTTCTTTCATAAATACTTTTTTGTGATATGAACATACTTCGCAAAAATTAAATTTGACAAAAAAATTTAAGTACATAAAATTTCAAATCGTGCTAAATGGAATAAAATCGTGTAAAAAAATTAAAAATATTCAATTTTCAAACCGTGTTATATCAAAACCGTGTACAAAAAGACCGTGTAAAAACAGACTTAGGTGTATTGCATAACTTTGTCTGACAGTCTTTTATAACTTTTTATTATAAATTAAAAATGATGATTGACCCCCGGCTTTCTGACCCTCAGTTTCTGGTTTCAAAAATTAATCCTTTATTTATGAGTGATTAGAAATAAAAATCTTTATTAAAATAAATTCAAATGTAGTCTTTTATTAGAGAGTTTTGTATATAAAACTTTAAAAGTATATTGAAATTTTTCATTAATATTTTGTCACAAAATTGAGTCATTTTAAATTTTTATGAATTTGTTTTGGAATAGTAATATAAAATTATTTTTAAAAAAAAAAATATTTAAATGGAAATAGGTAAATATATTGTTTATTTACTCCTAAAATTATAGGACTTTTTAAATTTATAAATGTACAACTAAGATGTGCATTTTAAATATTTAATGAAACTTAAATAGTTTTAACTGCAATAAAATGCTATCAATTTTATTATCTTTATTTAAACTGTAAAATTATATGTTTAACTTACTTAACATTAGGCAATAATGTTTATCCAAAATTTCTCTTTAAATTAATATTTATATTAACTTGGAAAGCTTTTATATTAATTAGAAAGCTTTTAAAATATTTTATTGATCCAAAAACTTTTAACATGTGTGCTCTTGAGTTTTCTTCATAAAATAATTATTCTATTATAACTATATAAAACAAATTCTAAATTTTTTTTATGTGTAATAATTTTTATGAATATGTACACGAATCACTGCTACAAATTTTGTTTTTTATTAAAAACTCACGAAATGTAAGTAGGGTGTATGAAACTTTAAAGAATTTTCTAAGAAAAAATTTAAGCACTTTATAAAAAATGAATATAAATCTAGCTGGTAAAGAAAGATACATATGAAACTATATTTTATTATAAATCTTTATGAATGCAGTATTGATTTCGAAATTATTTTCTATAAATTGACTTTACACTTTTAAATAATTGTAAAATATCATCTGGCCATGATATTCTATTTCTTAATACTAACTATTTCTTTACTTCTGATTTTTCAAAGGTTTTAATTTTAACATACAATCAAATGCTTAGTTTAGAATGAGCATGCTATTAATCTATCAAGGCCTATAGCTTGATTAATGCAAATAGTTGTATATTTATTGTGAGAAATTTCTCAGCATCGCCACTACCTTCTCCTGTTCGTTCTCCAGCTCGAACTCCAACAATTCAACAGCCTTGTTGTCAAGCACTATATGACTTTGAACCAGAAAATGATGGTGAGCTTGGTTTTAAAGAAGGAGAAATTATAACTCTAACAAGCCGCGTAGATGACAACTGGTTTGAAGGAACCATACACAATAAAACAGGGCTTTTCCCTGTAAATTACGTTCAAGTTCTAGTGCCGCTGCCGTAAATTCAGGTACAATTTCATTGATTTTTCAATTATACTTTTTATACCTAAGATTTTTTTCATCTTTTTTTCTGCATTCATATGTTACTTTTGTTAAATAAATTAAAATACTAAGAACTACTGTAAATGGTGTTCATGTTCTATTTTGTGATTTTTAATGACTTATAAAATATCGCCTTCTTTGATGTTTCTATATAATGGTAAATCCTTATTGTGTTATTACGAATCTTTTCATAGAATATGTATTAAACTCAACATCAAAAATCTTTAGATCTCATACTGTTTTTCAATTTGAATAATATTTCTTTGAAAATGTAAGGATATTTTCAACAACTTAAGGAGCTTATTTGTTTGTATGATTTTTTCCTGTTATTATTTCTACAATATTTAATATTTTCTAAAAATTTAAATTGGTATTAATTGTAAAAGATTATAATAAAAGTAACATCTTTTTTATTTTATTGTAAGTTCAATTGTTGATACAAACCTTATTTTGTTAAAACAATTAAAAATTATTAGAGTAATTGAAATTTAGGTTATAGATTTTTATAAAAATTAAAGAAAGCTCTCTTAAAGCTGTTAACAAACAATTATTAAATACTTGCGTGCACAGATTTAAAATTCGATGCAATTAGTATCTAGATACACTCCTATTGCTAAACTTATCCTTATTATAAATTGATTATAAGAAAAAACTTATATTATTAGTTATCATAATCACAGTAACATTTAGTTTTTATCATGTGAAGCTTAAAGTGCAAGAAAATTTATTTTGTTGTAAACAAAAAATTAAAGAAATTTACAGATGATTTTTAAGGTATTTATAGGTAATATGTCAAAAAAGACCTAAATTTTTATGTTTATTGATTTGTAAAATATTAAATAAATAAATGGACCCATATGTGATGGAAGGAAAACTGTTTCTTCATCATAATCTTATCTCAAAATAATATTTAATAAATAAGTAATCTTAGAAAGTTTTGTTATTCCAAGACAGAAATTTTTAACATTTAGTACAGCAAATTATTTTATGAGAAAAAATTGCTTCCGTTCAGCAGTAAATAAATAATTAAATTTACTTAAAGATAATAATATAAAGTTGAAATATAGTTTTCAAAAATTTATGAACTTGATCAAAATTAGAAAAACTAATAGTTGTTCTTTATAAATTATTGATTCTTCAGATTTCTGAGTTTCTTAGTAAACTCAAACTAGTTCACTATATTGGATATATTTATTCTTAATATATTGAATTTTAGAACTTCATCGTTCAAATAAGGAACTACAATATCCTAAAGAATTTGAAGTAATTTAAGTGTTTTATTTGAGATTGATTTGGGAATGGAATATTTGAACTATCAATGGAAGATAATCAATTGAGATCCAGTTACAAATAAAATCGTTTGCTTTTACTATAGGTTTTGAAAGAAATTTTTAGCATAAAAATTTTTCATTGCTAGAGTTACAACTGATACTCAAATTCATTAAATTAGCATAATTTTTATGTCTGAAATTGATAATAAATGAACCAGGATTCAACACATTCACAAAAGAAAACTATGGGAATAATGCCTTGCTTTCTTTTTTCAAAATAATGTAAACTTGAATTCTTGAAACATTTTTGGGAATTCAAAACTTGTTGAAGTATAAAATGTCTCATAATTATTTTTTGGGATATAATTAAAATAGTTGGGAAACTTATAATTAACTATGTAGAAAAAAAATGATAATCAAAAGCATTGCTAATTTAGTTCCATATTATTGAAAGTCAGGTAAATTTCTATCTTATGGGGTAACTAGTTTAAACTGTTGTCCTCAGTTGAATGTATTTTTCAAATGTGGATAGTGAATTAATTACCATTTATCAGAAAGTCATATTAAACATTTGCTTTATTAACCAGAATAGATTGTATTTTCATAGGTTTTTTTTTTTTTTTTTTTTTTTTTTTTTTTTTTTGTTATTTCTTTAGCTCTAAAACCAAAGTATTTTACTAATGATTCATTTTTAAATAACTACTACAGAATTTATATTTACTATTTATTTCTGCACACCAGTTAAAATGCTAATTAAATTGGAAATATAAACAAGTTTTTCAGTAAATGTAAAATCTGATACTGTAAAAATCTGAATAAAAATACATAGTTCTTATAAAAATTCCTTGTTATAAACTGTCTTAATTTACAATGAATTTTACACAAATGTTACACCATAAAATTTATTATTTTCCAAATAATTCTCATTTGATGAAAAAGTTTAAAGAAATGTGTTATTTATAAAAATGTCTATGTATCAGATTGTATTCTGTTGTTTTAACAATTGTATTCTATTCTAGTACATATATATTAATTTTGCTACATTCAAAATTTAATGAGCTGTTAATTAATAATTGAAAGATAGTTCATGAATTCACTCACATCTCAAACATATCTCTAGTGGTTTATAATTTTTTTTTAAACCATAGACTATACAGATTTCATGGAAATTGAATAATAACTACAAACTACATTCATTACATTGAACAATAACTACAATTATTCTTCACAAAATGAAGATCGATTTGTAAGAAGAAAAACATAAGCAGTTTTGCTTAGAAAATCAGTGAATTAAATACTTTAAATTTAATAAGACTTTTAAATGAATGAATATTTTTTTATTTTTAATTAAATTTCAATAATAAAATTTTATAAAAAAAAATATTTTTATTTAACTTATTTTGATTAAAAAATTTCTTACAAGATTTTAATGTAAGTTTTATCGCACCCATGAAGTTAATGAAGATATTTATCATTTTTAAATTTTACTTAATTTTATTAGTATTGTTATATTATTTTTACATTTTAGAATAATAAAGTTTCAATTTTTATTAATTTATGATTAAGATATAAAAATATACTTTCAATATGAATTAATATCCAGTTTCATATAATATGTATAAAGTATTTGCTCATGAATTTGAATTTTATTCATACTAAATAATACATACATATATTTAATAATTGAGAACTTTTCTTCACAAATTCTTAAATCATTTATATAGTTTTTTAAGAGGTTAAAAAAATGAAATGGCTCAAATTAAAAAAAATTGGCCTGTTTAATAAATTATGAGAATAATTTTTAAAAGATGTTTAACTTATAAGCAATTACATAAAAGCAAAATTCATAATAAGTAATATAACTATATTTCTCTGCAAATTTAACTACACTTGATAATTATTATCTTTGGTTTTAATGTACCTAATATTTAAATCATAATTTTGATAAGCAGTATTTTAATCATTTTTGATATGTGAGATTATTGATTTCAACAAAACAAGCTGCAATGATGTGATACTTACATAAACAGACACGCTTAGTTGTAATTTAAAAAAAAAGTTTGTTTTTAATTTTTTTATTTATTCTTTGTAATTTTTCATTTAATCTGCTTCTTTGTTAGCTTATTTAGTCATGCATTACATTTTTATTATTTATTAGCAACTATTTTTATAAAAGTATTAAAAATAAGTAAATATTTTTTAAACCTTATTTGAGATACAGTAATAAATTGCATAATTTTTTTCCTTTATTTTTATATTTAGGTGTACATATGATGGGGGCTATAACTGAAATTAACAGGGATATACCAGTGAATATTGAAATAGTTTCAAGCACTTGTATTTATTGTTTTCGTTTTGCAAAACAGCCTTGCCAAAGATCTATACTGTTTTGTGTTTAGGACAAAACTCATTCAAATTTTCTTTTTTGTATAGACTTTGTTTTGAATATAAACTGTTACTATAAGATGACTGAGTCATGTTTGCAAGAGACTCATTTGTGTTTTAAGTGTACATTTTGATTGTTATGTTACTTGCTATTGTGTGTGAAAAGTTCCTTTTTCATTTGGCCAGTAGGTGTTTAAGAAATTCTATCATTGAATCAGTTCAAATTAAAAGTATTATTGATCGTTCTGCATTTGTTGTATTTTCTATTAGACTTGAGTGAAAAATGTTCATATTAAAATAGTATCATAATTGACTTATATTATTCATGTTATAAATTTTATATTGAAGTATTGGTTTATTGTAAAATTGAATTTAAATTATAATATTAGAAAAACTATTTTATTTATTGTGATAATTTTTTCTTTACTTGATTATTTGTCTTAAAATAGTAGCTAAAAAAAAGAAAAGTAAAGAATGACTCATAATATGTTTTTATTGTTGAAAAAGAAATCTTGTGATAATCTTGTGAAAATAAGAAATTATAATTTTTAAGTTTTTTTTCTGAAATCAAATTTTTAGAAATTTAAATTTTTGTGGCTGGTCCACTGTACTCCTTTTAATGTTGCTATGTGTTTTTATTTTCTTTAAGGTGTCATTGTTTACCTGCACTGAATATTTCAAAAATTGTTTATACTTAATTCTCTTAATCAGAAGTCTCTGCAACAAATTTACTTTCTTGTGAAATATTACCTTATCTGTTTTAACATTGCATTAAATGTTACGAAAAATAAATGCAAAAATGAGATTATAGCTGTTCTGTTTGGAATCTCAATATATTAGAAAAAATCAATAAAATTTCCTTTTATAACTATTTTTACCTGTTCAGTTTTGTTAATTGTTAAAAGATCTAGCACTCTACACCAGAGGGGTTACATTTCCGTTCTTATTTACTATTTATAGCCCTAATTAAAACCCTCTGTAAGATAGTGCTGTTGATGTTATTGATTACTATTAGGAATATAATTTAAGCATGCCACAGGCTCTGTTATGAATATATTCTTTAAAAATAGAACCTTTTCATGTATTATAAGTTATTAAAATATATATATATATATATATATATATATAATGTATTTTTATTTATACGTTATTAACTAAAATGAAATATATAGTTTTAAACAACTTAATTTTCTTTTAATCTTTTCAAATAATATAGCTCTTTCGTTATGTATTTCATTTGAAATTGTTTGCTGAAAGGTCTTTTAATCTGTACAGATATTTCAAATTCAGTTCAAATAGTTTAAAATATATGCAGAATGCTGCAAATGTAGCGTTAAAATTACATTCAATGAAAGTTCCATAACTATTATTTAATTGTAAACTTTATATAATAGTTAGGTATATTTAATTTAAAAACTAATTATAAATGAGAATTGCAGATTTTATTTAAGTTACATGTTGTTAATTTGTAATATAAAAAATCTTTACATACCTGTATACTTTTAATGAGATGTGTTATAAAGTGCCCCCATTCCCTACTATTCTCCCTGTTCTTCAAACTTCTAGATGTTCTCACTTTACTCTTGTCTCATGAATCTCTTGGTGTAGCAATGTGCTTTTTAATGTACTTGTTGTCACATAATAATGTGTATGGTATTTAATCCTGACGATTTCAAACTTTTAAGAAAATTAAGCATTAAGAGGCAAGCAAAAATGCAAACTTAGCGGTACTGCTGTACCCAATAACATTTGCCTTTTAGGTGTCTTAATAACTTTCCTTCTTTTTGGAATGTTGTGCCTACAAATGTGTCAAGTTTAACAATGTGATCTTGGAATACATATTATATGATAATTAGACTACTTGGCAACCTAGCAATAATTTTAATAAATGTCTTTTGTTCTTGGTGCTATATGATAGTTGATCATTTACAATTTATGAATGAAATGTTATAGTTTATATATATAAAGCCTGTTCTAGATGTTATCTTTTCTTATTTAGTATTGGTAATGTAGTTGCACATTGAAAATATAAAATTATAAAGCACTGACATCGTTAGGAAAAAGCTAAATTCATTGTGTTATCTGGTGTGGGAATTTTTATTTCTAATTTAAATGTGACTTTGATGAATTTTTATTCGGATGCATTTTTCTTGTAAGAAAAAAAAATATCTTTACTTTTTATAAATTTAAAATGTAATTATTGAAGTGTGTTTATTGTAGTAAGAGAATTTTTCTATTTAAAAAAAAAAATCTGGTTTAATTTTCCATTTGATAATACAAATCAAACGCTAAAGTTTTAGTGCTCTTTTCATGACATTTAAAAAAATTAATAACATTAATAACATATAGATTTAAATTTTTGTTCATATGAATAAATAATTTTTTCTTTTATAGTTTATTGTAATTAGTTGCCAAGTTTTCTACTTTAGTGTTTGTAATGAGAGCATAAACAATTTTTATAGGATAGCTAGAAAAAGATGTTTAGGAAAGTTTTCTATGTTTGTCTTTTGTCTCATGCATTCTTTCAACTATATTTTTAAACTTACATTTTACAGCTTTATGGTGGTTTTCAAATTAAATACTGTATTTTAATACAGTAAGCAATGAATTGAACTTCTTTACATGCAAAAAATAAAACTTGTGCCATTTGTATGTGAATATTTTAGATGTGTTATGATTAGCATAAATATATTTTATTTCATTTTAAACAAGAAAAGTCATAAATATACTGTCCTAGAGAGTTTGCAATATTGTATATTATTGATGTGTCATTCTTTTTGAAAACTTTACTGTCCAACTATATATTTTTCAGCAATAAATATTTCAAATATATCATTCCCACTGATCATGTGAGAAACATTTGATTGTTGAGTGAAAGTTGAAAAATAAATCTTATGTATTTAAAGGAAAATCGTGTTTACTTTATGTAAAATTGCAATAAAGTAAAACATCATTGCATTATTTTTCTTAAAATTCTTTTTTTTTTTTTTAATTTAGATTCTTGATTGCTATGAATTAAATTTGTATTTTTTAAAAATAATTATTTTAATTAAAATGCATATGTCTATTATAAATATGAAAAACGTAATGAAAAATAAATATGAAATTTAGAAAAATTACAAGATATATATTAAATAAAATAAATGTGTCTTTGATTTTTTTATTTTAATTGTTTTAAATTTGAAAGTTTTTAACAATTTTTTACAGAAATATGAACAGCTCACTGCTATTATTGATTTTTAAAATATAATTAAAATACTCGTTAAATTATTAATTGTAAATTATTCAATAGTTTAGCAATGTCTTTTTTTTTTTCTTAAATTTTAACTGAGATATGTTAATGTAAATACAACCTTTATATATAAACTATTACATAATCATTGCTGCATTCAACTTACCCATTCTCTTTCCATTGTTATAAATCACTATTTTTCTTCGTTAATTTTATTAAGTTTATCGCAAAAATATGTCTAAGAATTAAATTGCTTGAAGAATAGATATTTTTAGGATAGTAAATGACATTTTTTTTACTTAAAAATAGGTTAATCTGTAATACTGTAATTTTAAGAAAAAAATGCAGCATGTTTACATCCTTAAAAGTTACATTTTTTTAGCAGTCCACAGCTTCCACCACACGTATACAGACAATGTGGCATATTGAGAAAATTAAAATTATCTTATTGTGGTGTTTGTCTTAAATGGATTTGAAATTACAGAAAACATTGCAAATATTTTCAGTATTTAAAAATGCTAAAGTTACATTTCCAAATAAAGAGACATGAATATTTAGATCAGGATTTTTTTTTATTAAATCTTTCAAACAATGAATTGAATTTTGAAGGCTAAATATGTAAGCTTCAGTCTAATTGTTTTTACCAAAATTAAAACTTTAAAATAACTGTAATGATAAGCTTAAATATATTTTCAACATTTCTCACCCAAAATTTGAACCAGGGATGGGGAACTTTTTTGATTGCAATCCAAAAAAATAGAGAAAAATAAATGTTTGACGGGGCCAAGATAAATTTATTTTATAATTTTAAAAATAATATATTACAATTTAAATTTGTTATTAATAAGATGAATGAAATTGATATTTCATTTTTAAAAGTTCATTATATTGAGGTTCAAAGTGAGATGTACTGATTCTAAGGAATGAGGCTAAATACTTATCTGTCTACTTCTGAAATAATTCTTTCTAAGGTTCCTAATCGAATACCCTTGTTCACATATATAATATGAAGCAAATATAGCACAGGTTTTCTAGGCATGAGAAATTTGGGAAACTTACTTTCTATAATAAGTTAAACTCTGACTTAGGCATATTTAGAAACAACTGCTTTTGCAAATCTCAACTCACTGCTTCACAATTTTGTTGATAGGCATAAAAAAAATATTCACTTCTGTTTGAATTCACTGAAATCTGCGTTCGAACTCAAAATGCAGTTTCTTTAAGCCATTTTTATAATTTTTAATCTTCATTTACCGAGGGTATTGAATTTAACCCGGGAGATCTAGTAGATCTCACACATTTTTAGAACAGTCATATACTGCCCAGAAAATAGATTAATTTTTTGTGTAAAAGCTCTGAGATGGGACCAGATATCGTCGATAAATTCTTCCCTTTTCCTTGAATTGGTTTTTCCTTTGCGTCTTGTCTTTCAAGTTGCTCAATTGACAAGGAAAAACTGTGCTAAGTCTGAAATCAATTCTGTATCTTTTAATACTTAGCACTCTGCAGAACACTTTTTCTCAAGTAAGAACGACACTATGTCTTTCAGACGCCAAACTGACTCAAAAACACATCCTGCACTTAGCCACTTTACTTTCATGTTATGCAATGCATTAGAGTATTCAGATTGAACCGATTAAAGAAAATCTCGAAATTGTGAGTAAGCCCACGAGATCGAATAGTATTTACAAGCTTCACGACAGCCTCAGGCACGAGTTTCATATTCAATGCACAGAGTATCTTAATATATAACATAATGTAGAAAAACATTGCTCTTGGGATACTTTTTATTAAAGAATCCACACAAGAAATCCCTATTTTTTCCCTGTCATGTTTGATGTTCAGTCAGACGTAAAAATATAACATTCCGTTCAAAGAACACATACACGCCAATTCCTCGTAAGTTCTCATCAACAAATCTTTAAAAAATATTTTGAAATTGTTAAGCCTCTTATAAAAAATAACAGCAATATTATTTATAACGGTGCTTTTATCCATAACGGTGCTTCATATACATAGCTATGGAGCTAAATTGGCCATAGTCAAAGACAACGATAGAGTCAAAGACTGGCCATTCTTTGACTCTATCGTTGTCTTCAATTCCAGAAGACACTGTTTTTGGAGATAGCTTATAGTTTCAGACAAGAAAATTATTTTTCTTATCTGATCATAAACTTGGAGCAGGCATTGTGTAACGAACTCCCCATCACTGAGCGCTTTATTATTTTTAGCTACAATATAACTTGAATGTGTGGCTACTTCTTGGATATTGTTTACCTATTTGAAAAAAAATTGTCAGCCTGATAATTTTTACAGCCTTTCTGCATTTTGCTTTCTTTCATATTCGGACATTGTTTCGTAATTGCAATTCTTGTGATGAAATGACGGGAAATGTTATATTCTTGGAGAACTGCTATGGCTTCATTGCAGGTGAGACACATTGGTTTATCTTTTACAACTAAAAATATTCCCTGGTCTATTCATCATTAAAAGCAGGACACTCTGAATCAGTTCTACGTTTTTTGTAGCCACTTTGTGATTGATATATTTTACGAATAACCCAAACAAACTATAATTTTACCACTATTCACAAAGATGTTATTTGTTCACAATCTTTCCATACGCATTCATTAACATAAGAACTCGCGCTGAAAGAAAAGCCGCTGGCTGGAGCTTAAAATACACATTCTGTGCCGCATGTGAAGTCTAATTTACTTATATTCCACATGTCTGCTTGGTTGGTTGGGTTTTATGGCGCAAGGTCCAAAGATGGACATACTGCGCCTTCCACATGTCTGCTCCCTGAGAGAGATAATGTTTGTTGGCGCCAATCTACTGCTGAAACTAACATAATTTCCGCTATTAAAACTTTATCGATTGTAAACTGCCAGTGTTTCGTCGATTTATGTTTTGTAGAACAAAAATAGAAAAAGTAAAAAGATCTCGAGTGCTTTGAAAAAAGGAAAAAATAAAGTAGTAAAAGTGATGTATATATAATTATATATTTCTGACCGGAAAATTAAAATTCTATCCGCGGGCCGAATAGAACTTTCTGGGGGATCATAGTTTGTCCATTCCTGATTTAAACTGATGTTTCACTTATAGCGAGATGTGCCTCAAGATTTAGAATTCACCGTTGGTTTGAATCCCACTTTGGCCATGGATGTTTGTAAGGTTACTTTAAACCGTAGGTTTGCCTTTAATTATCCTTTGTGTGCAAAAAGAAAATGACCGTTGAGTAACAAAACAATATCAAGACTCAAGATTTAATCACTGATGCTCTATTTAACTTTGCGCTATACCTGAAACAGAATAATTAACATATTATACAGAATACGTTTCTGTTGACTCAAAAATTGCTAAGCCAAACAGATCACCTTAAATATAAAACACGGACAAGTGACAAGGTCGATACCAGAGCTAGCTCCCTCATCCCCACACCAGTTACAAAACATTAAGACCACAACTTATTTTATGTGCTACCAGCCACCATTAGTGATGTATTGGGTCAAATATAGAACTTGTGGCCTTCCAGTCACAAGAATGCCTTTCCCAACCAAGTTACCGTGGCCTTTGCCCATCTGCAATTTTAAAATTGCCAAACCATTTTTCTCAAGTGTGGCACTTATGCTGATGCAATGCTTCTTCCTGAAATTGCAGTACTTTATAAGCCCTTCATATTGTCCATATTTAATGTGTCCAAAATTTTTATCTACCTGTCGCAAAATAATATATTTGCAAGGAGAAAAATAATTTATTATTAATATTTCGTGTTCTCTTGTGACACGTCTTTAAAACTTTGTCTGATTGTTATCTAAAAGATACTGTGTTCAGAAACCCAAAATTTTCTTCCCTTCACACCAATGTCATTTCACCGGAGTTTAAATTAGAATAAGATGGATTAAGATCTTGCAGAACGATAGCTTTATATATGGATAAAAAGACGGTAAACGCTTCAGTCTACAAAAAAATAGAACGTTTTATTTGCTGCTACTATGTCTTTCTACTTCAAGTAGGATAATATTTGTTTTTGCTATATATTGAACCTAGGTAAAAGAATTCCGTAACAATTTTTATTATAAAAGCCATAATACCTAATTAAAAATGAGTTGCAGTGTTAGTATTTTACGTCTGTAAATAAGAAGCTTATGTTAAATTTTGTGTTGATCAATAATAAAGTCCGCTGGCTTAGCCTCCTTCTCAATAACTACAAAAGTTTCGATTAAATTGTCTTTGGTTTTGGCCATTAGTAATATGTCATCAGATTTCGAATTTTGAATCGCGATCAAGTTAAGATTTTCATACTTGCATTTAGGTTTTCCATCTTCAAATTTTCACTTCATAGTAGCAAAAAAAAAAAAAAAAAAAAAAAAAATTAAATTCTACAAAATTTGAACGCGTATAAATCTTTCCAACTAAACAGTTTTCGGACTGTGGTCAAGTCTTAAATCCATACCTTCCTGGCACAAGCAGGATATCTTAAACCCATCAATCTTAAAGAACACATTCATTGTTATTTTTAACTAAATATAACCACATCTGATAATCTAAACAATAATTAAATGTTTCGAACATGAAATAAAAAATTAATATTTAAAATCAGTCTACACAAGAAACGAAGCTTTTGTATTTTATTGGACTAACATCTTCTGATGGTATCTATCTGTATCTTCAGGCTTTTCTCTGAGGAATTTCATTTCGAACTGTCTTAAGTTCGACATAAGATGAACATTGAGCAAAGTTTGACTTTATGCGGATCTTGAGCAATGTTAATGTACAAGTAACAAATATTCGCTCCAGTTAAATCTTACATTATTCAACCCACCAGGAATCACATTTCTCTGTTCTCTCTTATAATCAATTGTGGATAGGATGTATCTCAGAATTTTAGAACATTACTTAGTGAGGAAAAGACATTCTCTTAGCTGTATTAGGGGATTTTATACCTGAATCAGCCGAAGACCGTCATGATAATGGAGTCTATGCACTTGAAAGAAAGTTCTGTGTGATCCAATGCCCCTCCGCTAGTGTGGTGTATGGACAAGAAGGAACCAGCTCAAATGGCAATCTCGTCACTTGAACGTGATTCAAATTTACGATTTCGCGCGGTTTACAACCAAAATCATACTGTTATAACCTAGTCTATCTCCAGAACATCACCTGTACTTTGTATGCTATATGTGATGTAACTATACGATATCTCTGTATATACAGATATTCAACGAATTAGATTAGCACGAATTGAAAAAAGAAGAACATATGATCAATGGAACTGAAATTGAGAAACATGAAACAAAATAAGCATCTGATAAATTTTATCATAGCTTATATTCCAAAAATACTCGTCAATAATATGTATGATTGCTTCACCAGCATGCGGGTTGAGAAATAATGAATAAAAAATACATAAAACGATTTTTTATCCTTATTTGTGTTCTAAAAATAAGCCTCAAATATTCTGTGAGATAGTTTTAAAAACAAAATCTGAGTAGAAAAAAAAGCGTTTATTTAATTCGACGCAAATTTTTCAGACTGTTATCACACTTTTGAACTGAGACATTCACAAGTATTATCTAAGCAAAAACTTATCGTGTATATAAACAATTATCATTTTTTTTCATCATCAAGAGCTTATTTTGCTAGCACTCTTTTCAATTTTGACTTCTTGGCTAGCAGGAATAACTAAAATCGTTATTTACTTTCAACATTGAAATTCTAATTTATATTTATTTAGAAAACTAAGCTAATCAACATGAATGTCAGCACTTTCGGTAAGTTCTTTTTTCAAGTTATTGCTCTAAAATATCAGTTTTGACTGTATCAAAAATATCCTCATTTCAAGGAATTTATTTTTTGAAAGTTATTTACATTTTATTGAAAAACCAATGTTGACAAAACTAATTTTTATTTTAAATTTATACGTTAAACATATTTGACTTTTTTTCATAAATAATGCATTATTTTTGGTATTTCAGCCTTACATGTATCACAAGGTTATAACATTGCAAACTCAATTTTATTTACTGACAACGTATACAATTTAAATGCATCATCATAGTTGTTTATAAAATGAAATCACTTAAAAGTATTGAAATTCTTTAAACATTAATCTCGATTTAAGAAGAAATTCTAAGGAATATTTTAATAAAAAGTATTTAATACAGGATGAAAAAAATGCTAATGTGATTTGCCATACGCGTATTTCTAAAATGATACTACTCAAATTAATTTTTGAGGTATCACTATAACACTTTTAAAAATTGCCAAAAAGTCCTTAATAAAACAAAGATATGTCAAATATAAATCCCAATAATCCAGCCAAACTTAATCCGAGTTTCAAGGGGTAGATTTTTTTCTTTCAAAATTATAATTTTTGTAATTTGTCACTTCAGAAATAAATACATACGTGATATGTGTATGTGACAAACATTATTTGCTTGCGATTTCTTTTAAGTAAAATTTTTTGCACCCCTTTCTTCTCACTTATTTTATAAAAGGATAAACTAAACTAAAATTGGCACAACAACCCCGTAGGGCCAAGGCCTACAGTAGTGTCCATATCTATTTTCGTAACCGAGAGCCTTGGGGTGCGAAGCATATGTCGCTTTCATGTGGTCAGCCTAACTCGATTTTATTTAAGAATACAAAAGTGTTGACTGTTAACTACATCTATAAAATTATTTTTGAATAATATTAAAATAATAATATAATTTTGTTTATATAAATCAAACGATACTATTTATTTAAATTTTTACACAAAGCTGAACATATTATCTGAAACTATATTACTGACTATGTTAGCCACCTTTGGTCTTGTTGCTTAGAGATAAAGTCAAATTGGGAAATCTATTTCTGAGTTGATTCTATTGCAAAGCATTATTTGTTTGTTACGTCTTAGTATATATATAAAGTACTCACTGATTGCTCCTTATGTAGCTTCTGTATAACGTAAATATAAAAGTACAGATATTAGAGTTGACAACATCTAAATTTTTCACCAGTTTTACATTGAATACTTATAGGGTTTGAATTTTTGTGAAATATACAAACTAACCATAAAAATATTGGTATATCTTGCTCATGAAAATCCTAATAATGAAGTGAATCGTACAATTCATTTCAAATATCATAAAATTAATGAATATAACACATACAAAACAAGTTTATTTGCACCTTATTTAGTAGGTCCTAGAAGAAAACATTTTTAAATTGAAATAGCATTTAGCAAATTTTTTTATATATACAAACTCCAGATATTTGGTCATTGAGCTATTAATCTAGATATTGATTTCTAATACTTAAGAACAATAGAATTACAAGAATATAACAATGTATTCGTCATGACGAATACACTGTTATATTCTTCAACTGTTAATGTTATAATACTGTTATATTCTTATATTCGTGCAAATATACAATTTTTTATCAAGTAAAAATTCTCGACGCGATGTAGCATCCCGAGTCCATCGTTACTTCATACTTGCTTAAATTAATTTTTCTAGAATCTAATCATAACCCTCTAACTTTCTTTAAAAAATTTCTAAAAAATTCTTCAGATTTTAGTTTTAATGAATTTTTTACAAACAATATTTTAATTTAAATATTAGTACTAATATGGGTTTAAAAATAATCAGTACCACTTAGTTTACTGAAATATATATTTTTACTTATTATATTTTAAATTTAAAACTTTTAATATTCACTAGTTCATCCTCATATTTTAATTTAAATGGCAATTTTTAAGAAAATAGATTTATTTATACAAACTAGAGATGAGAGAAATAATGATAATTTTTTTTGACTATTGGTATAGTATAAAAATCAAAACTTAAAAAAAGATTAATGAAACGTCTTTTGGATTTTCATCTTTCAGAAATCCGAAGTTTTTTCATTGCTCAGATAAGAAAACAGTGAAGCTACATATAAATCTTTAAATGTTGTTACATATAACATTTTATGTTTAAATGCCTCGTGCGACTATACTAATATATATATATATATATATATATATATATATATATATATATATATATATATATATTAGATTTTATCAAGCCATATGACTTGATCCATCCACATACCATTATGGATCAAGTTATTTGGCTTGACAAAATCCACAAACCGTTATGTAGCCACTGCTAAGATTTTTTTTTTATCCTGTCAATTTGTTTTCTTCATATACAGTGATATTTCCTGATACCAAAGTGCATATTTTATTCTCCATTGAACATTGTATAAAATCTATTGAGATTTATTAATCATCTCAGATTAATCTTCGCTGTAAAACAATTTTTTTACGATTCTTAGTGGATCTTTTCTTGTTCAATACAATCACTAAAAATAATTTAAGAATAGGATTAAATACGTTAAGTTATAAAAATATTACACATTTCATAAAGTGTCTACAAAATTGTGTGCACATAAATTAAAATTCTACTTATAATTAACCACCCATGTTTTCTTAGAATTTTAAAATTTGAAAGATTATGTATCGTACAAGTGTGAGAAACTTAAGCAACAGTGTTTTTTGCCATAACTCTTTAAGAGACATAAAATTCAAAAATGAAAGCCAGCATTTTGTACTTAAACGATAAAGAAAGAATAGTTTTACACAAATGAATACAATGCAATATATACAGTATACACTGTCTACCAATAAGTATTTGGACACCTATGCAAATTACGATATCAGGGGTCCTGAGGTATGTCACTGCCTCCGCCGGTATATATCGTGTAGGAAACGGCATCGACATTAGTCACATGCAAGATGTCGCGCAGTTCGGAGCTCTCTGATTTCCAGAAAGGTATAATTATCGGTTATCACAAATGTGACCGATCTTTAAGAGACATGTCTAGCTATCTGAAGTACCCAAAATCCACAGTGGCCTATATATGTGATTAAGAAGTGGAAAGTGAGCGATTATGTTCGGAATATGCCCCGAGTCGGTAGACCAATGAAATTGTGAGATAGAGACCGACGAGTGCTGTCCAGAGAAATTCGGAAGAACCGCACCCATTCGATGGCCTTCATACGCGAGGTGATTCAACAAGTATCCGGGAGTATTATTTCAATGAATACCATCCGTAAGGAAGCACATCTGCTTGGTCATGCTGCTGCCCAAAGCCTTTGATCACAGTTCAACCGTGCTGCTCGGTTAATGTAGTGCAAAGAACATTGAAATTGGACCGTAGATGAATGGAAACTGGTTCTTTGGAGATACGAATCAAGGTTTACTCTTTACTATTGTGGATGGCAGGGTCTGGCGTCTGCCTGGAGAACGTCTCCTTTCAGAATGCATTGTACCAACAGTCAAGTTCGGTGGAGGTGGAATTATGGTCTAGGGGTGTTTCTCCTGGTATGGTCTGGGATCTTTGGTTCCCATTCACGGTAAGCTCAACGGCGACATTTTGGATGATAATGTGCTTCCTACGTTGTAGCAGTTTTACGGGTTGGACCCCTGTTACTTTCAGGGCAACAATGCCAGTTATCATGTTTCGAGGTTAACCAAGGCTTGGTATGGTGCCAATGGAGTTCATCGAATGGACTGGCCTGCCCAGAGCCCAGACCTGAACCCTATAGAGAACCTCTAGAACAAGTTGGATCGCTGAATTAAGGGGTGCACTACCCGTCCAAAATCGGTTAAGAAACATGTATGTTTATTCCAAGCCGAGTGGAAGACATTACCACTAGCCACTAGCTGTAATACAAAGACTTATGGTAAGTATGCCCCGGAGGGTTCACGCTGTAATTGCCTGTCGTGGAGGCTCTACCAATCAGTGATTTTGAATAAAGTTAGTTTTTCTTTTCTATCACAGATGTCCAAATACTTATTGATGGACAGTGTAGAAACAAATAAAAAAGAGCTTTATTGAAATCATATCATTATACATGATTGTTCAAGAAGAAAAGCATGTAGATGCTCCTTAGTATGGCACATTACCGTCCCTTACTCAAAGTTGCTTCGTACTGTCTCTATGTTCAGAACCACATTGTCCAACAGTTCTTGCAGTAAGAGTGTTAATTCTTCAATCAGCTATTTCACCAGTTGGATGTTCCCTGGAGGATGGTATCGAACAACAAGGCGTCTCTCCAAAGTATTCCACATAGTTTCTATCGGGTTTAAAAGAGGTAGTACGATGGCTGATCCATTCAAGCAGTATCTTCCCTGTCCAATATCTGGGGAAAGGCAGGTGTCCGATGTGATATGTTGTAATCCATAAATTGTAGTTCGTTAAAATGGCACATCGAAACTGACGCATATGAAAAGATTACCTTTTTACAAAAGTGATTTCCGATTACTGAACCTCTTTCGAAAATTGGTAACGAGGTCCACCATTCAACATAATGACTGTCTAGATGACTATTCCAGGACCACCATAACGAACTCTTTCCATGATGTTACTGGAATGAAATTGAATCCCGACCTCTATACAAATCAACTTTAGTTGAGAATCGCTTGTGGCACTGAAGCGACTTTCATTCGTAATGGGAACATGATTCCATTGATGAGATATCTAGTTTTTGTGTTCTTTGTACAGCTCTAAACGAGAACGATGATGACAAGCTTTTAAATAGATGCACCTTTCAAGAAGGCAGGTTAATAAGCTGCCTTTGTGAACGTGTCTGGACATAATAAATCGCGACATTTGTCACCCCATTGCTATACACAATTACGGAGCAATGGCGCTTGCAGACTAGCTTCAGACTCTTTTCGGTTGCAGGACAATATATTAGTCACTCATTACAGTTTTTCTGGGGTGACCACCCCAATCTTTCTAACAGCTGTACTTAGATGATTTTTCAAGAACGACACTTGTTGATTAGAACTTTTCAGCTACACTGGTCACAATATGCCTCTCTTTCATTTTTCCTATCATTCTTCCACGTATGAAGTCATCCAGGTGATTTCTTCTAGCCACACACGAAATAACTCACTTGTAGCGAATGTCTTTATTTGCGTCTCCGTTTTCCTTTTATTGAAGTCTTGAGCTCCGACTTCACACATTTTGCATAAGCTCCCGTCACTTGTGATACTTTGTTCCTGACACTTGCATATGCATGACCTTTCTACTGAATTGATGTTCCTCATTCTTATCGCAAGAATTTATCGCTCACTCTTTCCACAATTTCATGGCTATTTACTGAAAATTTTAAATTGTTGCTTAAATTTTGTGTGTGTGTGTGCACATTAGTGGATATTATTAAATATCATAAATATGAGAAATTAATCAATTAACCAAAGAACATATACCGCAAATATATGGTAAAAATTTTAAACCTTTAATACGTTCTGTCTAAAAATAGCCATCCATTTTCGGATATTCTTAAAGCAAGAGAAAATTGATAACTTCAGGTATAGAAAAATCCCACTAGGTACAGAATTGTTAAACCGAAAGTAGATGGATCTTCGTAAAGTAAAAACAGAAACCAGGTTTACTAGATACTGAGGTATCATTTCCCTTGTAGCTCAATGAAATCACAACTTGATTAACGTGTTTCAGTCTATCTTCGTGTGTAAAACTTACAAGTTTGTGTACTTGTGTGTGAAACTCATCCTTTTCCAGTTAAGGAAAATCATTTTTCATTCAGAACATTGGAATGAACATATACTTTAAGTTCCAACTCAGAATTTAAAAGCAGATATAAATGATTTGTAAATTTGTAAGGCCTAATGATATGTAAATAAAATGTATAAGCTATATACTTTTAATTATAAAAGTTATAGATAATAAAAATTAATATAATGCATATAATTTATTATTACAAGAGTTAGTTAGAGTTGAACAGTGTAATATGTGCATATATATATTTTACATCCCCATATTTAATTTAAAAAAAAAAAAACATTTAAAATTTTATTAATGTTAAATCAAAAAGTACACAATTAATTGTTAAAAAAAAAAAAAAGTTATGCATCGTTATTTTCAGACAAATTTATTGCAATCCTCATTATACTATATTCGAAACTTAAAATTAATAAAACTAATATTTAACTATAATTATTTACTTAATTTTCCCAGCAGTTTCTACATTTCATAGTAAACATTTTTAAATAAAAGTCACTGTTTTTAGCTACTAGAAATCGAATGCACCAATATTGGAAGAACTTTGCTCCTTCCATCGAGAGTATGATGCTGGACAAGAAAGCGGCCATTATTCATATTGATGAGCAAGAAGAGATATCCTCTCTGCTGCCAAGTATCGAAGGAAAGCATGTTCTCGAGCTAGGAGCTGGAATTGGGTATGTTTATGTAATTATCTTTTTCTAATAACTAAGCATTATATATATAATTTCAATAAGGAATTATTTTGGTAATCCTACGAACTGATATTTGTAGAGGCATAAAATATGTTTTCGATATCTGTTTCAATAAATATAGCAACTGATCAAATATTTTGATGGACCTCCGAAAGGCGGGAAATACTTTCTTAATGAATCAAAAGTATTCTGTATTATACCAAAATTTGTTGAGTTGGCAGGGAACATGGAAAAACATTACATTGATTGTCACAAACTTTTTGGGAGAACGTTATACAGTATGTGGTCGAATATTGCCTTGCTGATAAACGGATACACAGCATACTACTTTACAAACTCACATCAGATATAGATCATTAAGTCTCAGAAAAAATGCTGGATTCGTCTTGGGCTCTCCTTGCCACCAGATACGATATGATGATCACTAGTACAGAGAGCAATATTAGATTCATCATTTAATATCACATTCTTCATATTTGAAAACGTTCACTTGCCTGATGCCCACATCAATCTATCAAACTCTATTTTGAGGGATCATCAGTAATTGCTTAAATATCTAGAACAGAATCAAAATTCAATCGTCAACAGTTATTAATCGTTGGCACCATTAGATCTATGCCAAATGATAAATTACATCGAATATAATAAATGATGGGACGTTTTTGGGGTGTAAATGTGGCTGTCATATTTGTCCAAATGAACCAAAATAAAGACTGCAGAGGGATAAATAGCTTAAACAAATCATTCGTTAAATTATAAGGAAGGAAATAAAAGATAGTTGCATGCACAAATAATTTTTAAAAGAAATAATTATATATTTAATGTTTTTTAATATTTTTTAATATAAATTTTTCATATTTATTATATAATGATCTTATTATGGCAGGATATCTAGTATACATATATGCATAGCAATTTAAGAAATATCTTTTTAGAAATGTGGAAATACACTATGATTCTATTTTCAAACCATAGAAAGTGTGAATGACTATAGATAAGAGAACTTTTTATATATATGTAGAAACTAGAAAGACAACGACTATAGATAAGAAAACTGGAAAATATGAATGATCATAGTTTTGTTATTCATATTCCTACATAAGAAAAAGCTCAATGTCTGATTTAAGTAAATTTTAATACCATTAATTCAGATTCCATGATTAAAGAGTTAAAACCTTTTGTTTTTTTACACATCAAATTAAAAGAAACCAGCAATATATTATTATAAAAATGAAGTCAAGTACTATGTATTTTGTATATGTATTTGCACTCGTATGGGTGTAATAAGTGTGCGCGTATTGTCATTTTTAAATTTAATCTGATATGAGCACATTTTCACAGACGGTATACAGGTCTTTTAGCTTCTGAAGCAGATCATGTGACTGCTGTAGATTTTATGGAAGAATATATAACTGCAAATGAGATGAATCATCAAAGCTTCACCAATATCACATACATGGCAGAAGATGTTTTAAATTTGGAACAACCAGCCAAAAAGTAAGTAAAATCAAGATTCATCGCCATATGAAATTTTAATATCAAATTTTTTAGTGGAAATTCATTTTTATTAGTTCAAATACTCAGTGTCAAATTAATAAATTATTAAATAAACTAGCTTTAAAATAATATTAGGTCTCAACATGTTTTAAATCATATAGACTTCTTTATCGGATTACGTTTATTTAATACATATATTAAAGTAATATAATTTAAACGTAAAATGATTTAAAACTATTAAAATACTATCGCAAGAAAGATAAATTAGAACAAATGGATTTGCTTACCATAAAATTGATTTTATATGTAAAATTTTTTTAAGTATTTATACCTGTATTTGGTTATGTGTAAATTTTTTTCAAAATGCAGTTAAAACTGAAATTTTTCCTACACATTATGACTTAAAGGTCATAAATGGGACAAAGAACAATTTGGCATTCTGTAACATTACCTATTTTTATCAACTTTTTTATGTGAAAAACAAGCATATCATCGATATTGGTATTTTTACAATGCAAAAGATTGATACCCTTTGCTTTATAATCAATTACGTATCTCTCAATCTCAGTAACAATCCTTTGTGTTAAACTAGTCGAAGGTTTAATAATCTACCTGAGATACTAATTTGAATATCCTACATAACTGAATTTCTAATGAATTTTCATTGAATTCTTTCAATTATACCTCATTGTGTAATTTCAATAATGATCAGAACTATAACAGAAGTTCATTTTTCAATAAATTGCGCTGTGCATCGTTGCGTATTCTTAATAAATATAGAATGTTACGAATAATGTACAGAATAAAGAAAGTGTATAATTAAAAAAATTAACAACAAATAATTACTTTAAAACTTTAAAATAATTATTTTTAATTTATTAAAATAATAAAACTTTATTATTTTTAATTATATTACTTTAAAATAATTAAAACTTTAGAATAATTTATAATTACTTTAAAACTTTAAAATAATTATTTATTGTTACTTTTTTAAATTGTATAGGTATTATAATTTAAACTGCTTAATCAACGTAAAATATTTGATGAATTTTAATTTAAACAATGGTATTATAATTAAACGTAATTATTCAATGTAGAATATTTCATAGTCTTTAGAGGTCACACATACGCAACTTATTAAGTTGTAGCATGAAACACAACACTTCTTTTTCATCATTTCTACCTGATGATGGTTAATGAATTGGAACATTTCGAATATGTGCATTATATGAGTCGTTACTTTTTGAATGTCCATACTGATTTGTCTATTCTTCGATATTTGGATAGCAACGTAGCTTCACAGTATAAATATCTTACATTATGATAGGGATCACCACAGATTTGTTCATTCAAAATGTTACTAATGTGAAATAATAAAAAATACTCGGTAGAATGTATCCTACATGAAATTAAACGTTTAAATAATATTTTGCTCTTTACGTAGATCATACAAGCATTAATTTGACCAGAGGTATGCACATTGCTCTCTTTGATACATGTTTTAAAGAAAGTTATGGCAGAAAATGAGAAGAGTAATATACAAACTCAGTATAAAGAGAGAAAGATAGTAAATGTATTTTTTAATTTAGTATATTAGTATTAAAGAGAGTACATGAGCCGCTAGATAATCTTCCTTAGCGGCAATAATAACCAAAAATATATTTTCATATAAAAAACAGATATAATCGAGGTTGTTCCTGCTTCTTTAATCCCACGTCGATATATAGATATTTATTGGTCGCGTAGTACCTGTCTATTTGCATGTAAGCAATTCTCAAAATAATTTAATCAGGCTGAAAATATTTAAAAAGTACAAGTCAGCTTTGTTACCCATATTTGCAAAGTCAAGACAGCACGAAGAATATGCGGTCTTTTATTTTTAGGAAAACTGTGATTTCGGCCATTGTAATTGAGTACCACGATGAGCCTTAATGCCTAAAAACAACTATAACTGTCCATATTATCCATGATGATGACAATGACCGATGATAATCTATATCACATCATCGAAAATTCTTTGTATGAGAATGATGATGATTGATTTTCATTTCATTCATTATCTCTATTTACAGATACTGTTAGCGTGATAGAAAAAAAATGGGATTCATACGAGAAGGTATGATGCCATATTTACGTTCATGCTTATCTTAAATTCTCTTACATTTACTGCTGTGCCAAAAGAAGCCATAAAATTAATCATTAAACAAAAAAGTATTATAGATATCTTCTCACATTATAGATTTAGTAGCTTTTAATTGTATCTGAATTGTGGTACAGGATTTATGAGACGGTCAAAAGATTTTTCTAGAATTTGCGAATAATATCTTTGCCTTATGTTAGATGTTGGGAGACAAAGACCGCTGATATTACGCTCATTAACAACATCGTGACGTTAAAATTCTGTGTAAAATGTGACTTTTGAGTGACTGAATTATTAAATTTTTACATCTATCTGTTGACTTTCTTTTTTCTTGTGATATAAAAAATCCAAAAATATGACAAATTCTTAGATTTGATTTCTGTGTGAGAAATTCCTTTAAAATCTACAACTTTTAAATATTACTCAAGAAAACTTAGAAAATCCACTTAAATGATCTTCATATCCAAATTTCTCTCATACCTTTTATAACAAAATTCACCTTTATTATATATTTTCTTTATGATAGATCCATTTTTAAGGCCTTTAAATATTTTGGAAAAATTTAATAACATAGTTATTCTGCTTTCTTTTAGGTTCGGAGCAGTATTTAGCAATTGGTTGTTTATGTATTTAACTGATCAAGAATGCGTAACGTTGTTGCAAAAAATCCTGAGATGGCTTGATAATGAAGGATGGTTGTTTTTCAGGGAATCATGTTTCCATTCATCAGGTTTGTTAATTACTTTTACACATTTTGTTAAATTGTACAATATAAAAGTTTTAGCTTTTAGAAAACGTGTTTTAGACTAATTTTATCCTTAAAATTAAAAAAAAAATTTTTATGAAGATCAAAATTTAAAACGTTTATTGTACATTCTGTTATGGGGAAAATATGTTTTGAGTGAAGAGAGAATTATGTATATTAGAGTAGCTCAAAAAATTGCAAATAAGTTTATGTCGATATTTTGTATTCATTAATATTTAAAAGTATAAGGAATAAAGCTAAATTGATAAACTGAAGATGTCGGTCAAATAATTAAATTTGCATGTTAATTTGCTTTAATTGTTTTATAAAATCTAAAGCCTTTTTCTATTGTATTACCAAAATGAATATTCTAGCGTGCCTAAAAATAGTTCTTAAAGGTATATTACTTTTTTAAATGGATTATAACTAAGATTTGCTTTTAAGGAATTATCGACGGATGCATTTTTTGTATAAAGTTGAAATTGGCAAAATTTCAATTGAGATGTGGCAAGAACCATTTATTGCATTCAAGTATGATGCAGTAATGAAAATTATAAATCAAAGGTAGATCATGAACTCTTTTTGGTCAGACAAAGAATCACTTGAAGCTTCTTACGACAACGATTCTGATGAACTACTGGAAGATAAACCAATACCAAGGAAGATTAATGTTTAAAGAATCATGGTTTGAACAGCTCAACTGTAGATTTTTACGGCAATGCAAACTTAAGAGATTTGCTGAACTAAACTATGAAAACATTTATAAGATTAATGTCATAAATATAGACATTAGTCTTACAAATGAGGGGGAAATATTTATATGTAAATTCATGACTAATGAAAGGTGGAAAAATGATGGTTTTACATAATCTTACAAAAATGTCAAATTTCAAAGATTACCCATCTGTTCATAATTTCTTTTCACCAAAAAGATAGTTTCTAAATATCTATCAATGCTCGTGTAATTTGAGTGTGAGGAAATATGCCAGTTCAAGCGTTCTTATCAATAATTCTTGCAAACATTCGATTTTTGTTGTACATGTAATTGCTAAATTTTATTTTAGGAAGTTGATGCTAAGTTTGTGGAGACCATTGGCTGACTCTTCCTACCGCGAATCTTTACAGTACAATTACCAGCCCTAAAACAACCCTATACCTTAGTAAGTGTCACGTATGCATAATTCCTTGAGTCGAAATAGTCTGTCTTCGCGAAAAGGAAACTTTCAAAACTTTGGTGCTGTAGAAAATTTCAAGGAGATTCAAGGACATCTTTGAAAAGGATTTCTCCTTGAAATAGGAAGTTTCTTCATCAAGGATCTTCCAAATTTTTAGGATTTCCCTGAAGTGCCAATCATTGTTCTTGACTCTTGATAATTACATACGATACTTTTTTATGATACTGAAAATATAAAATCAAAAGAAATTGAATTTATTGCCCTTTAAATGAGCATTTTATAAGCATTTTAAATAAGCAATATGTTAACTATGATCAAACCAGAATTATTGGAATTTCTTATTGTAAGGACAAGAACATTGAATTAAAATTTTCTGCTGGCATCATATTTGCTTGACTGTTTTTTATTTATATATTGATATATTTGCATGTATTTTACAGGAAATGATGTTCAAGATCGAAAATGTATACCTGATATTTTCTAATATTTGAATAATTTAAATTTCATACTTGCATTTGTGGTTACATTCCACGAAATAAGTCAGAATTTCTAAATTTTTTTTGTATTCTTACTTATAATGAATGTGGAATTGCAAAATTTTCTAAAATTCTTGAATATTTACAGGGGGAATTTAACCTTTTGTTCTTATGGAGTTTCATTTTTTACGCAGTTTCATACAGTTTTTGACACTTGTAGAAAAAGACAATTTATAAAGAAATAAAATGCCCCATTTTGCACCAAATAAATTTTCATTTAATTAAACTGTAATTTATATAAAAATTTAGTGTATTGTTCAAAAATAACTGTGAAACTGAACTGATCAAGTTTAGTATTTGTATATGGACAAAGTATGAAATTAATGAACACTTAATGACAATTATTTCAGTAAATAATGTTGCAAATATATACTGTATACAGTTAACTAATGGAAGTACTGTAAGAAATGTATTTTTCGAATAATAAATATGAAATCCTACTTAAAATATTTATAAGGGTAACAGAAATGAAATTTTTATCAGATGCTTTTGCTGTTAAAATCTAATGTTAGTTATAAATTAGCTTATTAAAAATTCTTCTTTTTTTTAATAAACAGAATTTTGCTATATTTGTGAAATGACAGAAAGAGTTATTCGTATTCATAGTTTTTTTGAGAAACTAAGTATCCAAGATAACCAAAAAAATGTTTTGTCTAGATTCAAATTTATCAAAGAATGTAAAATGTGGAGAAGATTCTCGATAAGAGCAATTTCATTTTGAATATTTTGAAAAATTGAAATAAAAAAAAAATCTGAGAGGGAAAACTAAGGATAAAGAAATGAATTACTTTCTTATAATAAAGGCTTTGTGCATAAAAATAGAGTGCTTTCTGCACAGTATTAAACAAATGTATCGGGAAGGGCTACGTACTTCACACAGAAGTTTACAACGAATAATCTTACGTTAAATAAATAACAAAGAAAATGACATCTCGAGAAGACAGAGAAATATTTAAAGATATCTTTATCATTGCAAATCTAGAATGAAATGTAATTTCTGATTTTACCGTCGATCATAATTTGTGGATTTTTTAAGAAGAAAAAAAATCCTGTGATATTTTATTAGCATTTAAATGGACGTGTTGAAAAATGATTTTCAGATTGCAGCAGCTTTCCAGGAGATAAAAGTAAATAAACTTCAAATGATATTTGACCTTGGATTTCAAAAAACCTTGTGTTCAGAAATGTACTTCACAGATAGAGCTTAGAGGAATTGGAAGATGAAATAATTGCAACTAGAGATTAAGATCAGATATAAAAAGAAAAGAAAAAAGAGAAAAAGATCTGGATAATTTTGATAAATTCAGAAGCAATAAATAAAAGTATCGCTATTGATGATGATTTATGAGTATGGTTTTAACTGCTTTTTTCAGTTAATAACATTAAATACCATTTAAAAGATTATTAGCTAATATGTAACATGATAAATGAGAATACTATATGTTTTCATTCGAGTATTTTATATAAATGTATTAAATAATAATTGAAAATTAATTCAATAATATAACAATATATATAAATAAAACAATAATAATTGAAAGTATTAAATAATAATTGAAGTCTAATAGTAATGAACAATTGAATAAAACAATGATAAAATGTTCATTCATAAAATGTTCAATGTTCAATCATTTTCAAGTGCAACCAGAAACAGTTCCTGAAAGGATTATTAAATAGTTTAGATGTGATCATACCAAAAAATAATTCAGCAAATATTTTAATTATAAAATATGTTACGATGTGCTTTTGAGAGCAGTAAAATTTGCGTTCTTTTGGAAAAATTAAAAATAATAAGAATCGGTCAGGTAAAAGGGAATAATAATCACTAACGGAATATTCGATTTATTTAAGATAAAAACATTAAAGTGTGCTTACCATTAATGAAAGATAATTATTGGTTTGCACTAAAAGATAATTTAACGCCTGAGGAAATTTGAAAGGTACTCGTAGTTGTCACAATTGCAGATTATGAATACGTATTTTTAAGTAAATATAGATGAAACTGTTTATAAATCAGTAAATTCAAAATTATGTCTCTTTTAACAATTATATTATGAGAAAACAAACAATGAATTTTGAATATTTTCAATCCTTTAAATTCTAATGATTCTATTTCTTTAGGTTCCCTGCATTCAAAGCAAATTTTAAATCTTCATTTGCTGAACAATTAATCTTTTTATGTAATATAATTTTAATAAAGGATATAGAATAATCCCTAATCTATCATTAGCAAAAGAATAGAGATACTGTTAGGTTTTTACATATTGGCAAGTTTTCAGTTTTGATCAAAAGTTTAAAAGTCTTAAGAGTAACAGAATGTTTTTATTGTTATCAGGAGCAGTTACGTTCCATATTTATATAGATATAAATTGAAATCACTTTAAGTATTTAATCTATAATCATGAATCGTAATAATAATATGAACTATAATTCATAAAATCATGAAGCGATTGTTTATAAATTTTTGAGGGAGGAAGTGGGGAATCGGAGAAATTATAAATTTAATATAAACAGTAAATTTATATCAATCTTACAAAAACATTTTAACAAAAATAAAGGTTTAAAATTTAAAAATTCATAGCTAGTAAGTTGGTTTGATATAACGGAAATAACTCTCGTCACTTAAAAAAGTTCCAAAGTTCTTTAAATCAAAATAGAAAAATAAATGAAGTAATATTGAAAAAAAGTACAAAACATATAAACATGTAAATGATTTACTCATATACACAAATATATGTTTGTGTACTTTCATATATAATTACCAATGTGTACACTCACACACATTATATATATATATATATATATATATATATATATATATATATATATATGTATGTAGAGAGAGAGAGAGAAGGGGAAGAACTTGAAAACTAGGACCAAGAACATGAAGGTTTGGAGTGATATTGTTCGACAAACTAAGAATTATCTCACAAGTTGTAGAAATTCCAAAAAAGAATTCAGGTGATGTTCGTTTTACGGTCCCTGATATCAAAATGATACCATTATTATAGTCAAATTGGAATTTCTTTTATGCAGTTTGTTGTTTCTTATATTTTAGAGATTGCTTTTAAATACAGTATCAAAATACTTATTTTTTTTCCTCATAGGATTTTCAACGCCTGAATTCTTCATGATGACTAGATGATAGAAAGCCATACCTCTGATTCTTTACCTTTTTTTTAAATGTTTACAGCATTCCAAGTTGCACCTTCAATTACTTTTATTTATTTTTTTTTACATATAGTTTCATTCCGTGTTTATTTACAAGTACAATCTTTGTTCTGGAAAAATGAAACTGCATCTTTCTCGCATTTGGTTAAATTAAAAACTGCTAACATTTTTTATAATGTTAAAAAAAAAAAAAAAAAGAATATTACGCTACATAAATTGGTTCATCAAATTTGGCAAAGTAAAATCGAAAATAAAAGTGTTGCTTCTAGTTGCTTTTCATTTAATAAATTTAGGCTGATATATATATGGCATGTTATTGCATGAGCCATAAAAACCATGCATTACTGAATCTAATATAATTAGATGGCGAAATATTTTAAAATTAGAAAGATTCAGAAGACATTTTCGTGTAGAAGTTAGGTATAGTAAGAAAAACAAAATTCGAAGAATTGTTAAATTACTCATCTGAGAATCATTTTTCACTGAAGAAAGAATAGCTGTTTTTCGTTGAAAATTCCAGATTTCCGGTCCAAACTGCTTAGGACCATACTTTATTGTTTTTTCGTACTAGTTATTTTTATGGTGTTACAATTTAAGGAATCTGATGGTAAATTTGAACATGCAAATAACTTTAAGCTCTTAAGAGAAAATGAGACTAGTTACTGAAGGGAAGAAAATACGTCTTAGGAAAAATGAAGTAAAACATTTTCACAAGATGAAGCACTTGTACCACCTGATTAGATTTGCGAATCCGTGCTATTCGAAACTTCTGGAGTATATATTTAAGAACTAATATTTCCGAAAATAAGAAAACCGATATTGAATTTATTCTCATTGAGAAATCCAGCTTCAAATTGCTTAAATTAAATAATTCAGGTTTCTGATAATATGATACATACTTCATTATAAAAAAATTGATAAAACAATTTATTCAAACCATTTCCAAAACTTTAAAAAGACTTAAGAAAATATTCAAAAAGTTTGGAATTCAATTAAAGATCCTGAGATTCAAGATTATTGTAATGAAATTTCATCGTTGAAAAGGAAATTTGAATGAAATTGCCTTAAAAACACCACAAAGATTTCCTGTAAAAGAAGCTCCATGAGATACTTCAATTAGAAAATTAAAAATCAAAGATGACCTTCAGACGAAACCAAGCAATTTTTAACTTAAAAAACTTTAAAATTTTTGGTAAATTAAAGCTTTTTATGAAAAGTCTTCATCATTTCTTCCATTTATTCTAATTTAATAATTGTGAGACTGTGATCAGTACACAAATTTTGTTTCAGCAGAGTTTCAAACAAATTCATAAGAATTATCTATTTAAAAAAGAATTATTTGAAAATCTGAATGATCGGCAATACCTTCCCTGGAAGAATATGAATTAAAAAAACAACCAACGGCTTGGTAAAAAGGTACAAGACAAATTTAAAATTTCATAGCTCTATAAGCAAAATATTCTTCTAAGATTTGGTTTGTTTATCGCTCTATGGTTATATTTTGCACACGAATATTAATCCTACCGAGAATTGCAGTTTAAGTGGATTCCGAACTATGACGAATAGCCATATTCGATATAGGAATCGAACCTACCGAAGGCCAGAGTGCTAATCGTTTAATTACTATCATTGTTAGAGGCTTTTCTTCTAAAACTGTAGTTTTAGAAATTTTCCAACATTTGAAAATTTAGGGTTATTTTTCATTTTTATTTCTTGAAAGCATCACTTATATATATATATATATATATATATATATATATATATATATATATATATATATA
>JAPDSC010058884.1:416371-474998 GCA_026290005.1 Latrodectus geometricus
ATATATATATATATATATATATATATATATATATATATATATATATAATTGTTTGCTCTTTCTTGTAAATTAGGCTCGAAGCTGAAAATGTGTTACACATTTTCTACTTCGAGTTTTAGTTGAAAAATTGCATAGAATTTACGTTTCAATGTATTTGAGTTTGCGATAGTGTCTTGTAAAATCAAAAGTTTCCAAATAATTTAGATCATATAATTTTAGTTGGTTGGTTGGTTAGGTTTTTTCTGGTGCAAGGTCCGAAAAGGACAAACTACACCCATACAATTTTCAGATATTCGCATAAAAATGAAGCATTACAAGTTTTGAATTCTGTGAAAATCTAAGAGCGATCTCACTCATAATTTTAAACTTCACTAAGTAACAAACACACACAAACACACACAAAAAAAAAAATTATTTTTTTAGTTTTTATATTTTTAATTTATAATAATTTAATAAAAATATTCAGTTTTTTTTAATTAAAGTCGATTTAATGAGAAATTTAAAAAAGCTCAGCATACATATTTATCTTAATTTAACTTTTTTTAACGTCATCAAACTAGAATCACATGAACTTTAACAAAGAAGCTCGTTTATTATGATTTATTACGTAAAATTTTATCAAATTATAAAAATCATATTTTTGCTGTTTTTAACTAAAGTTGTTATATATTTCTGTTTCATAAATAATAGTACTTAAAGGTTTTGGTCGAAATGAAAATAGGCATCCAAAAACGAATAGCAATAACTTAATCTAATTGTTTTCATATGTGAGAGTTAACGCACGATCTAGCCGCCCAACCTGTCTAGTTGATAGCGTACCTGACTACAGATTGGTGGGAGCTGGGTTCGAATCCTGGCTCGGGCATGGATGTACTTTCTCTCTCTCTTTCTTGTCTTTGTCCTTTCTTTGTTTGTGAATGGTTGCCTACACTATAAAAGGGTCCCTATGGCATGTGTGTACTGAGGAAGTCGGACTCCACACCAAATATGGTTCAGTTGGAAAAGTGGAGCAGCGCATCCCATCGTGCCAGCCTGGCTGACACACAACAACACAACGCACGATCTTGTTACCATGTTTTTTATAGAGAAAATAAACTAACTGCAACAAAGCATTTAAATTAATGAATTGTTATCTTTATAACTTGTTCAAGAATCTTTCTTTAATCGATTATATATTGCAGAATTTATTCAACTACTAAAGTTACCAATTATATATTGATATATAATTCGATTATATATTGCAGAATTTATTCAACTACTAAAGTTACCAAATTAAAAAAAAAAATAAGACAAAATAAGAATTAATATTTACCTTCTGTGTGCGTTGTTTTCTCAGTTATTTCATCTTGATATGTCTTCCATTATGCAATTTATGTATATAATAATTTACGAAATACAAATAAACAATCGTTGAAGTATAAATGAATATAAATTGAATAAATCAATAGAGTGTTGTTCAGTTTATGTAATAATTCTAAGGTGGAAAATTTCTTCAGTAAAAAATGCAACCATACATACAAATACGAAATAGCAGAAAAGAATAAAAATATTTGCATCTTCACGATTTTTATTTAAAAATTATATTTCGATTCATTTTTACAACTGTCTTTTATTAAGTTACAAGGAAGACATTACTTAAATTTTTCAAATAAAAATGATAATCACACATGAGTTCTTATTTGATTCAATAATGTTCATCAGTGTTTGTAACTTATTTTATACATGTCCTTACATTGCATAAATCATAGTTTTTACTATTAAAATATTAATTATAGAATTCTATATGTCATATCTTGTTTTGTTTTTCAATATATATATATGTGTGTGTGTGTGTGTGTGTGTGTGTGTGTGTGTGTGTGTGGATATGGTTAGTTACTTAATTATTCTTTGTAAGTAATTAATATATTAACTTATGAATATATTGTGTGTATGATAATTTCTCTCTCGTATTATCTTTATCCCAGATAAAACTCGAAAAACATTGTGGGAAGTGATAATACTTTATATATTTTAATATTTTTGTCTATCCACTTTTTCTGTATATTATTCATCGATTGATCTGGATAAAAATTCTAAAATTTACATTATTATCTATAATAATTTTCTTACAAAAATATCTTATAAGGCTTACTCCAATTTTGAGTATAACTTCACTTCGTTTACTTTTGCGTTTTAATATCAGGAATGTTTTTAACTAACTCTATAAAGCAACACAATGCACACACACCTGTTCTTGATTGAGTTTATTTTGACTTTGAATATTTCGTGCGCAGGAAACATGAGCCGGCAAACAAATCCAACATTCTACAGAACTCCAGCCGACTACGCTAGCCTTTTGGAATCAGCTTGGGTGTCTAACAACTCAGATAACCCTATATCGTTTCTCGACCCCTCAGATGACGGTCATGGCTTCAAATTAATCAGCACTGGCTCGCTTAGATCTTACATCAAGGTAAAACATTAAATACAATCGTTATTATTATTTTATTGTTTTGTAGATTGTCATAATAATTATGGAAAGAATAAAAGTGCTATGTTGAGTATAAAAATATTAGACATTTATATTAATTACGTCTTTATACGTCTTAATTTCGTCTTTATAGAAAGTAAAAATATTTAATGGCGATTACAGAAAAACTATTAACATTCCCTTTTTTCAAATCAACTCACTCTTAATATAATCAGACGAATTGTTTTATTAGTTCGAAGTGGAAAAATTGATAATGAGAAAATACCTATTGATCTATAAATACCGCTCACAATTATGATATCTCTCTAAACAAAGAAATGAATTTTATTCTTTTTTGAGTCAATATATTTATACTTTAACTCTTCCCAATATAAATTGATATCTGAATCTTCCTGTTCCAAAGATCACAAGCAAAATAACAAAACATTCCATTCTTTACGCAACAATCATATTTATAACTGTTTTTAAAAGAAAATGGAATGTTTTAGAATTATAAATCTTATCTAGTCTCTATTCTTATCCTTTTTTCTATAATGAATCAGGAACTTGACATTTTTCTAATCATGTTATACTTATAACAAAGTTAGGAAACTCCTCAATCGCATAATCTGATTTTAGTGCTATTCAATAGAAAATGATAACAAAAATTAGAAAAATGCTTTGCACAATTTGTACAAACCTTATCTCGAATCTAATAGCTTTTTAATAAAATGATCTTATCTTATAAAGGGTTGACACATAATTGACTTAATATTTTCAAGGTATTTTTTGCTATTGTGATTTATCCAGGAAGCCTTTAATTGTATATAACCAAAACTGATAATTCTTGGAATAGATAATTAAACAATGCAAAGTTTTGTAACTTAGTTTTTCCTACATAAAAAATATACTTAATTTATTACGAAAACACCCACTATAAGATAAGGATTTATTGATAAGTTAGGTTATGAATTGTCATATATGTATCCCAGTATTTTGGAAATTTCAAATTATCATTTAATTCTATTTCATTATTAATGATTTTTTGTTTGCATATTTCTCCACAGAAAGTATTTTTCTCAAAATTTATGTTCATTTGGATAATGTTTTAGTTTTTAATGTTATGTATAATGTTTTGTAATGTTTTGTATTAAAACATTACAAAACATTGTTTAATTTTATGTTTAATTTTATTATTACATTGTTTAATTTTATTATTACATTATCCATTAATAAACATTTAATGGATAATGTTTTGTATTAAAAATATTAATAAAGTTATTAATTTATGTTAAAAACCTTTTCCGTTATTATTATCTTTATTTATATTTATTTTGCATCAGTACTTACAGAAATATTTGCTTAATAAAATTCACAAAATATCTTCTTAAATCGCGTGAAATCTAATTTTATCTGACGATTTGATGTAAATCAATTGACACATGGCATTATCTCAACTAGTGTCGAAGTTTTCTGAAGAAATATGTAGCCATTATGTGTTTCAGTCGTTTATAATTATGAAAGTATTGCCGACTCCCGAACAGATTTTTAAATCATATACCATATGTGCTTAGAAACATTTTTGTAGAAGTCTGGTCCATTTCAAAATCTGATTGATTTTGATGTTTTTCATAGTAATCAAAGATAATTTTCATCCATTCACAAGAGCAATTTTACATCATTATTTCATTACATGAATCAATGAAGGACATCAAAAGATTTAAGTAGTTGTATATAGCAGTTCCCAAACAAATAGAACACACTCAAATCCAAACCATGCAAACAAGTTATACTACAGGATGTTTATAAAAATATTCGAGACATTTGGTTAATAATTCATAAATTAATGATGTATAAATAAACTTGAAGAATTCCTACGTACACACTCAAATTTTGATTTATAGTGAATGTTGCCATTGAGAATTTCCTGTCTCTATTTGAATACCATTCAATTCAGTCGCATGTCTTTTTGCAACACGATGTTGCACCACTTATGTTATTGTGGTACCACCATTTTTAATCTCTGAATGATCATGTCCCAGAAAGATAGATTGGGCGAGATGGCCCAAATCATGATATAACATTACTGGACTTTTTTTTTTTCTTTGGGGATCCATGAAGTGCCTATTTTATAGTAAGAAAGTCTAGAATATTGATGGTCTAAATACAATTTCAATCGGAATAGTCTCTGAGGATGTAGAGATATTTGTCCACAACTAGCGTGAGATGAACAGTGCACTTGTTAAAGTTCATTGATAAGAGCAATAAATCTTTTTTTAATCTATCTAATCATTAGTGTATCAATTAAATCTGAACTTCATTACTTTATGAATTATTCATCATCAAAATGTCTAACATTTTAAAAAATACTCTGCATGATGAAGCACCTACAATTATTTGTCCAATGCTTTACTGACAAATAAAATTCATGGCCTTGTGGAGATTATGCCCCATTTAAGATCCACCATCGAATACTGACTGAATTTTGACTCCTCTTAACTAGCAATACTTCACCAATCATTTAGAGTGAATCTGATACATTCACACGAGTTTGGTTGAAGTTTTGCAGTGATGGAACTATTAATAAAAGTGATGGAAACAGTATGTTTTGCCCTCATATCCTATCAATGCAATAACATATCTGCATCATTATCCTCAAAACATGCTTGTCTTTCTATTACGTACCCCATTGATATTAGCTTTTATTTGACGCTGGATTAATGCAGTAGAACAATAACTTATTACTTATTATTACAATTCTAAATTATCCTTTGACTATTTATATTTATAGTTTAACACAAAGAATATTATAAACAGTTATTTGCCCCGATCATTAATATACGCGTTGGGTTACTTAAATAAATTATTTAATTTTTATCACACATTCGTTGGTATTAGGAATCGAAGAATGTTGAATGCTCTAATTTCCGAATTGGATTTACCTAATTTTTGTCTATCTAATTTTTATTATCATTTAAACATTTGCTTATTGTCATCTTTTGTTTTTTGGAACTATAAGTTACATATACACCGCTTGTGCACGCACAAAACTGTATAAATTGTTATACTTTTAATTATATTCAGCAATAGCGCTCGATCTTTCCTTTATTGTGATTCACATTTTAGTGGAGAAGTCTATTTGCCAATATACCTATTTTTATTTAAGTATGGTTACTTATGCAGTAACTATAGATAAAATTCTAATACAATCATGTGAATGATTGTTGTATAATTTGAATCTATTAATATGATATTGAATATAATTCTATAAAAAGTCATATCTGTAACTCCGAAATTTTTTCGTTGGTGTTGCGTGGGTGTGGAGAATGCCAACTTAGGTATCAACTTCGTCACCTGACCATGAATCAAATTTAGAAGCCCATGGTCATAGGAGAATATTCCAAATCCTTTAATCTTAGGTACAGTCCTGGACTCGCCAGCAATCATTACGCACATTTTGTTTATGTAAATAATATTTAAATTGCAATTACAATTTAAGAACTCTTTAATATATTATAAAAACGCGATACTCAGTTTAAAATTTATGTTTATTATGTTTATTTGAGAAAACAGTTAATAAATATCCTGTATTCGCCTAAAATTAGACAAATTCAAATTTTGAAAATTAATGAATTAAATATGTGAATAATTATTAATTAGTAGAAAACTAATTAAAAAATAATACATTTCAAACTTAATTAGATCATATAAAATATTAGAATAAGGATTCAGTAATTTGTTTTGATCTGAATGGAGTGAACATATAAATTCCTTAATAACTGTAATCTGTTATGTGGCTTCTTTTTAAATATCTATTGTGTAATTGCCTTCCTGAATAATACTTTATTCATGAATAGAACTTTTCATGAATGAATAAGAGCTGTATTTAAGTAATTTACATGTAACAAGGGGAAAAAAATCCAAAAAAATCATGAGTATTTAGATCAACAGAGGAACACATTGGAAGAACACAAGTGATCGTGCACCTCTCATTGTTCATCTTAGTGTCTAAAATCTAAAACAACGTTTCACTCTGAAGATCGTTGTAGACTTTATTTTGACTTTGTCAAAATTTGTCTATTTATCATTTGACTTGGGTTCAAAATTGCCAGGAGTTTGGCTCGTGATTAGAGGGTTCAATCGGCTTGGTTGGTTTGTCACACAGCTGCCATTTTTTATATATGAGAGTTATTTAGACCAAAATCTACAATTTTATGGTGATTCTGAGCAACAAAAAGCATCCATGTCCGTGCAGATATTTGAACACATGAACTGTTGAACCGAAGGCCAGCTCGGCTGTCAGCTCTGCGGTTTCGGTTAGTAGAAATAGATAACTGGAAACATACTGCGATACTTTCATTCAACTAAGTTATGCTGTTAATCGATTCATGTTAAATGTAAAATTCGAAAACACTTACTGAAATAGGAGCAGATGTTTTAATTACCGGTTATATGAACTTTTGAGTACTTATTAATTTCCTTCTGAAAAATTGTCTATTATTTTCAATATTATCACTTAAAAGTTATAGAAAATCTTTTGGGACAATTCTTTTATAACTATTATATTTCTATACGCGTCTCGGAATCAAAATATTCTACATTTTAAAAGAAAGTTTGTAAATGTAATCGAAGTTTTGAAAACAAGATTACACAAGCTTCACAGAAGATATTCATCATTTTATAATCAAGATTCTTTAGGAAGGTCTCCAATATGCATTAAGATTCGATTGCTTTTAAATAAACGAAAAACTAAAAGAAAATTTCTGATTTAAAAAGTGAGTTGATTTTATTCAATTTCATATTTATTTTAGGATTTTAGCCATACAATAGATATATTAATGCTCCATTTCCTCACTCGGTATATCTAAATTTTAATTTCCAGCCAAATAATGAAAATAGTGATTCCATCATATTTTCTCATGTTGAATCTCGGCAAATCTCTAAATATAACTATTTTTATATTCAAAAAACTGTTTCGAAACTATAATTTTTATGAAATTATTAAATCCGCAAAAAAAAAGGAAATTTTAAACTTAATCACTAAAATATTAGATACCCGAACATTTTTCTAATAAATTAAATATTTTTTCTAAGCATTATTTCCAATTTAGTAAAGAGTTTACTGATTTCATATACACAGATGAATATAAAAAATTTCCACTGTACATTTCATTTAAATTTATTTCTTAAAACTTTAAATTTACCTGCTAATTTTTAATTGGTATAAACAGTATTTAATTGAGGTAGTCGAAGCATATGAAGTGGAAAAACTTCAAAAGCTATATTCCTTATTGAGTAAAATTTGCATTTCATTAATGTATATCTTATTAGAATAGCTCAGTTAACAAAACAACCTTAGACAGTTTAATTAAAATGGAGAATTAAACTTTTCGTAATTTGTAATTAGAAACCAAATCGAGACTGGTTGAATGAAAACTTGAAACGCATAAGATAAGGTTATTTCATTCAAAATCCTGTATTTAATTTATTGATTCGATCTCTTTTGAACTAGCATCTTCATCGACAGTGATAAACTTGATTTCAGCAATTGCTTTTTATTTAATCATACCGAAACATGAAAAATACTTTCTTAAGAAATTTTTTTTTAAAAAATATATAAATTTAAAATTTTTTATAAATTATTAAATTTGTTGATATATTATTGTGCGGAATGTAATGAGCATGTTTCTGCTAATAGATCTCGGGTAATTTTTTATAATTAAAAATGTTATTTTCGTTGCTGATTCAGTGCTGTTGCTTGTATTTGACTCCTGATTCAAGCATATATCTTATTTCTAAGGAAGGTGACTCGATCTTTTCCCAACATGCATTTAATGTTGATTTTTTAAATTTTTTATTGATTCGGAAACGACAAAGCAGTGCTTAACTCAAAATTGCTTCAATGTTTCTATTTTGTTTCTTGATAATGAGTAAATCATGTTTAAAACTCACTGTTCTTATACAATAAGTTTTTAAAAGATGTTTTGATCCAGTGAGTGGAGCAATGAAGTAGTGTTAGATGATAAAAACAATATTTTGAAGTTTGGATGATTCATAAATCGGGAATAACATTTTTTTCTATAACATTGGTGCAGTTATAAATGAGCAATTAATAATTCATAGATTTTTCATGTAAAATCACAATGGAGTGTTTTATTCATTCTCGTCATTACTTTTAGTAGTTTAACTTTTAAATATATTAAACGAAAAGGGAGTATACAGTGTAGAAGTACAGTACTGAATAAAAGTTTTAGTAATTATCTTATCTTGTAAGAATGAAAAGCCTTATTCTGTTTCTCGTACTTGATGCTAGCGTGTTACAGCAAAACTGTGTTTAAAGATACTGTGTTGTCGAAGGAGTATTGAGATTTTATTATTTGATTCCTAGAAAAACTAGTATTAAAGTGAAAGCTCTATATTTCACGTCATTTGCCACTTAAAAATCATGACAGAATTCAACTTGCATTATTACAAAGCCAAAAATAGTGGAATTTATATATTTATTTTAAAAGATATTTTTGTGCATATTTATCAATAAATTCCCTGACTACCAATAATCTACATATAATTTTTAGTTTTAAATATTTTAGTGTCAACATCAAATTTTTATCTTTTTCATACATTGTTTATTTAATTTTTAAATTTCATTGGATTTTAATGTTTCAATCTCCGTGTAAATTTTTGGTTTTGAAGTATACTAAATTTTATTGCAAAAACGACTAAAATATCTCGGCAATCACAGTTAATACAAATTTTCATAAAAAATATATATCTGCATTTTTTTAAAAAAAAATATGTATGTATATATGTAGATTAATGGTAGTCAGGGTAGAAAGTGATATTTAATTTTAAGTCAAAACTTATTTCCAATTTTAAGCAAAATATCGCAAATTTGACTTTTATATACATCATGATGAGTATAAAAAATTACGATGAAGTAAAAGCTGTAGCAGATTGAATCATTTTTTTTTTTTTTTTTACATGCCTTTTCTGTAAAATTATGATATGCAATATTTCAAACAAATTTAAGAATTAAAGCATCTCGTTAATTAAAAAAATTATAAAGCAGATTCTTAAGATCATCTATACTCAGCAGAATAAAATAAATATTCTTACTGATCCATTAATCTTCAATAAATATCGTCTGGGAAGCGTCAAAAGATGCTATCTCATGGTTGAAGGAATTCTCTGTCTGATATAAATTAATCTCTATCGGACTGCTTACGTGCAAAAGATAATCTATCTCTGAGTATTCATTTGAGTATAGAAAATAATCTTTCTAGAGGAAAAGTCCAATTGTGTGAGGTAAGAATATTTCAATTTTTATTCTTGATTATTGAAATGATTGTTATAATTTCCTTGTTGTAAATTTTAAAACTATACACTCAAAGTTGTTTGAAATTTTGATATTTTTAATCTAAAATGTTTTATTAAAAGTGAAAGCAAACTACTTCTTTCAAGTTGTTCCGCATTTGTCATTGTTTTTAACTCTAAAAAGCTCATTTAAACGAGTGGATTCGGTCGTATGTCGGATAATCGATATTTTTGGATAAAATAAATTTAAGTGAATCGCTCCTTAATTTATTTACTCTTGTGGAGCATAAATGTGCATTTACAATTTGAATTATGATTATACTCTTTTTTCCATTCCTTTTTATAAATATGGTAAATCTATAACTAAAAACTGTTTTATAAAAGTATTGCCCTATCATATAAAAGCAGATATGATATGTTTAATAGCTTCAAAAATAGTTGTATATAGGCATGTTTAAGAAAATTCATTATTGAAGTTATAAATATTAAGCATGCAAATCCCATTTTTATAGTGTCGTTTATGATTGAATTCAAATCGCTTTTTTATATATATTTAAAATTTTTAAGGAAAATTCTCTCAATTTATTATTTGGAATATTTTTTTTACAATACCAGTTATTAATGTCAAATAAGATTTCGATATGTCCGAAATCCTAGTGCACCATTATTTAATTTCTTAATTATATTTTACTGTCTTAAATCTTAATTAAAAATAAATTTACTACTTCTCATACATTAATATATTATTTAATCCTATATTTTTACCAGCTAATTTAAAATGAGACTTGTAGAGTTGATCAAAAAAAGTATTCGCATCCTGATTTCGCAAAATGAAATTAATATTTCCTTTCTGTAAGAAATTAAATTTGTTTCGTTGTTAATTTAAATAGGTTTCTTGAAAAACTTAATGAAGAATCGCAGAAAAAAAAAGATTCTAATTACAAATAAACATCCCTACTTGTCAGATTTTAAAGGCAAATATTTTTTTCTCTCGACCAAATTGAATCCAAAGTTGCTAAAAAACAAATGGAATAAAAGCATAAAGGTTTCTTTATTCTTTTCCTACACAGATAGAAGATTCAATCAATATTTTTTCTATTTTATGAAAATATCCCAAAGCATCAGACTTTAGAATGAGAAAGAAAATGAATAATCTTCAGATGTCACTACAATGTTTTTAAACGTCACTAACACAATTGAAATAATCAATAACCATTTAAGTATTAAGACATTCGTAAATATCTAAATGCGAAATCAAATGCAAATATCCAAAAATATTTGATAAAATTATAAAGGCTATTTCTCATTAAAAGCACTCAAATTGAATTTAACTATTAAAAGACATTTAAAAACACACACAGTCAAATTCAACTTGCACCACTTTCATGTATGTCTAAAAGTTCGGAAATCATTAAATTGTAAGGCCCAGTCTAATTATCATGTGCAAAAATGTGGTAGAGTTAATAGAAACAAATCAAACTTCACATGAAAAATATTTTGTCCTTTTCTTTACAAATATAAAAATAGAGAATAGCTTATTAGGAACACACAAAACTTGTTCATGATTGCATCGTCATCTGAAGATTTCAAAAAATACTTCCGTGAAAGAATTTATCGTAAAAACGAAGGAAAGTTCAAAGTATCTCTTTGAATTTTCTCTTTATATATCTTTTGATATGTTATGCAATCCATCATAGGAGATCGTTGAAAATAGAGAGGCTTACATGACTGCAGTGTTGACAGTACATTCAAATCAATTTATCTCGTTATAAGGATAATCGGAAAGTAAAATGTTCAATAAATTTTTAAGAAACAGTTCAATAGTGTTGATGAGCATTATTGAGAAGTGGCACATTATTACTTATTTTGTTCAATAAACAAAAAAGTGATATAGTTATGTTATTCTAAATGAGTACAAAAAAAGTATTTAAATTATTATATCCTGTGGACTCTCTGTGAAATATACAATAAGATTGTACAATAAGGTTAAGTATACAATAAATTACAATTAAATATACAATAAGGTTAACAATAAGATCTTGTTTCTTTATTTAAATTTTAGTATCATACTCCAGAGACAAAAACATAGTTTTCTTCCACCTACCAAAAAACCACCCCAGTCCTAAATTCAGAGAAAAGATAATTTTATTACGAAAACACTAAATGCACGCTAAAATAAATCCCTCTCTTTGGAAAAAAAATAACAGAAGCAGAAAGGTATAGTTCTTTTGATAGTGTGTGTTCTCCAATTTTACCACCGCTATTAGGCTTTAGTCATTGGTTTTAAGAAAATGTAGCTATTTGGGATCAAGTACAAGTTTTTGACTTAGCAATCAGTGAACCATGAGCCTCTGATGAAATCAAAATTTTAGAAACATGCTGCTCTAACAAGAGAAAGAAATTTGTTTTCCAAAACAATTTCAAATCTTATTCAGAACCAAATTAGAATAGTCGGATCTATTCCCCAATTCTAGGACCGAGCTGGCTGCCAAATAATTTAGCGCTCTTGTCTTCTGTTCAACAGTTCTTGGGCTCGAAACCGGATGGATGTTTGTAGTGGTTCGGAGTCCACTTTAAACCGTAAGTCCCGATCTAATTAACCCAGGTGTGCAAAAGATGATCGTTATCCTTGAGTGAAAATAAATCACCTATTCTGGGATGCATGAATAAATTTGGTTTTGAAGTTTACTGTAATTTGCATGTTATCCATAGATTTTTTTTTAAAGTTTATAGTTTGGCAGAGCCGGCGCTAGCAACTTCGCCGCCCCGGGCAAAGAGGTAAAATGCCGCCCCTGTATAACAAAAATTAAAAGAGATAACCTAAATCCTTTCCACGAGTAATGGTAAAATAAAACGAGTAAAAAAATTGCAATCATCATCAATGTTGAAGTTTTGATACATGTTTCGACAAATTAAGACACACGGTTAAAAATTCTAATATTGTGTCCCTTTGATTAAATTATAAAAAAATTATTTCTTTAAGTTATTTTTAAGTGGGAATTTCTTATGCTTGTGAGTTTTCTTGCATTTCAAATATTTTGACATTTCAAATAGTTAAAAGTTCATACATTATTATTATATATAGGGTGTTTATTAAACATACGCCAAAAATTCAAGGGTTTGTTCCCTCGACTATTCGAAGAATATTTTGTCCTTTGATAATTTTTGTGAATTCGCTTTGTTTCGAAGATACAGGGCGAACATAGTTTTCGTCAAATCCATTTTTATAATTTTTAAAATCATTAAATTTCTTGCATTCTTATTCTAGCTGGAGGTCATTATTTTCAACAGTTCTTGTAGATTAAAAAAACTTTACCTGTAATTTTTGGTAATAAAATGTTGTTATAATGTCAAAAATTTTGTTCGCCCTGTATCTTCGAAACAAATTTTTGCTGTATGTTTAAAAAACACCCTGTATATATAAAGGTCATTAGGGGTTTGATTCCAAATATCTTAATGCATAAAAATATGATTCATTTTACACAAAAAAGTTTAGTACATCATGGGCAAAATTCAATTATTTTAGAAAGAGAAAATGCTTAAAAGTTTGAGAAATTTAATTTTAGGGCCAATTTGCCGCCCCGGGCAAGGGCCCGGCTTGCCCACCCCTAGCGCCGGCCCTGAGTTTGTTTATATATTTGTAATCTAAATTTTTTGAGTAGTCCGGGAGTAAGTATCAGTTTTATATAGTTTTATGAATAGTAGCAAATTTTCATTTAAGCATTCTCAAATTCTGATTTAAACAATTAAACAGTTTTGCTAGAAATCTGGTTATCATATAGGATTTCTTTAAGGCAATTATCACTTTTTTAATCAATCTAACGAACAAATAAAAACCAAAGAGAATGTGTATTCATATTTAAAAATTTATGTGAATATACCTTTTATTGAAAATAAAATCAAATATGTCTTTGGGATATGAGGAAATCATAAAATATGATTTATTAGTATTATAAATTATTCTTTTTGGTAGAATGACATACATGGAATACGACATTCAATCCTTGTTAATTATCTTTGCATATCTTCTATAGAATGCAAAGATAGTTAACAAAAATTATATGAATCGAAAACTGAGCTCATTTATTATGTAAATTAGCGTAATTTTTTAAAACTATTTAACAAATGTTTACAATTATGACTCAAAGAATTGGTTAATGATTAATTCCATAAAATGTCAAAAGCTCTGTTACATCTGTGCATTGTGCATCTGTGTTAACAGCTGTGCATTAACATTTAAATATTTCGCTAACATTTTTTTAATTTTAATTCAGATTAACCATTCATTAATTTAAAATGTTTCTTGACACATCAAGAAATTAGTTTCTATATACTAATTTTAGTTTAAATCTATAAATTTACTCTAAAAATTGGTCGCATTCTGTATATCAAATGAAATATATATCCGTTTTATACTTATTTCATTTAGTTTCAAAATATGCACGTTACTGACTGAAAATCAGTTTTTGAAAATTATATTTAAATTCCCGAACTCCTAATGTATAAAGAGAAAAAAAAATCTATTTTTATTTATATTTTTAAATAAAATAATTTTTTCTTTCAGCATAAGAACAATTCTTATCAAATCTATTTCTTGGCTAAAAAAGTAGAAAAGAACATGGATTCTAAAGATAGTTTCCAAAACTTCTTGGATAAAAAACAATACAGCAGACAAGGAGTTCGCCGCTATGAATGGATTTTTGGGAAAACTTTTCTTAGCACAGGAGGAGAAATGACTACAAAAGTAAAATTTGTTTTATGTATTAAATAATATATATATATATATATATAGATTATGCTTTACAGATTTTTAAAAATTGAATAGTATTCAAAAATTAAGGACAAAAAGATTTTAATACAAAAATTTATAGAAATTAGAAAAATGGGCAGAACATAAGTTTCTGTACAGTAAAGCATTTGCCAACATATATATATTTGCAGTTGTTTAGAAGGTATTAAAAAGGATTGGTTGTAAGTTCAGTAATTTAAGATATTTCAAGAATTATAATTTCAGTTATGCTAAAGTTTTCTTAGAAGTTTGTGGACAGGCACATCACTACATGTGCCGGGAAAATATCTAAAAAAAACTATTTAAGACTTTAATAACGATGTTCTGTAAGTGTTTGTAAAAGTAAACGATTTGTACATCTAAAAAAGATAGAAAGAAACAGACTAGACAATGGTTGAAATTGCAAGGCACATGAAACAAATTGATGGGCTCCTGTTTTACATTTGCCTTCTGAACAGCTCGTAAGTTCGAATCCACCTTGGACTTCGATAATTGTAGTGATACGGAGTTCACTTTAAACCGTGAATCCCGGTCTAATTAATCCTCCTTTGCTAAAAATGACTATTGAGCGACCAACCAAATCTGTATTACTTTTGCACCAGTTGTCTCCAGAGAAGATTTCTCAAAAGTAATCTCTAACATAAAACCAATATACGTTATTGACATTAACGCTTGTTCGCATCACAGGAATAGATAAGGATAGGACTCAACAATATATGTTTAGATATATTTATATTTAGAGATGGGTACTAAGAACAATTCCTTTTAATCGTCGATAGGAACATTTTAAAAGTGGCAGAATTTTTCTTTAGGTATATTATGATTTTCAACAGTACTGACGGCTGCTATTCTTCTAATAGTAATCATTGTATAATTCGGAGAGACATACTTGATGAGTAAGAACTCTACAAAGTATTTAACTTCCTTCGAATATGACTTTTTTAGAAACGCTTCAATTCATCACCAAAATTAAGAAATAATTTTCCAACTTTATATATTGGTAAAAGAAGAATATGAGTAACAATACACCTCAACAATTCGTCTTGAAAATCGACAGATATTGTGTAATTTATAATTTTGAACAATTAAATAAAATATATATATATATATATATATATAACTATTTGAAGATCAAAATTTTTATCACACTAGTTTTATACTTAATGTCTGTATAATACATGAATTTTTCCTATTTTTAATTCCTACAAATTCTAATTTTATCTACTTTAGAAATATGTAGCCAGATTAGATTTGAAACCAGGTCAAAAAGTGTTGGATGTAGGATGTGGAATTGGTGGTCACAGTTTCTACATGGCCGAGGTTTGATTATAACTATTTTTCCCTACCGTCCTAACTATTTTGTTAGTATTGCAAGTTTTACTATTTAGAATTTTAGTTTATTAACATTTTCCTTTTTTTAGAAATTTGGCGTTGATGTTTTAGGAGTTGATTTATCGGTGAACATGATGACAGTGGCTACTGAATATCTTGCTGAAAAGACTCATCTGAATAATAAAGTAAGCCTGATTATATACATTTTTAAAAAAAACTTTTTTTTATCAAAATGTATGACTTTGTGATGTATTCAAAGCTTCTTTTGTTTAGTTTTATTTATTATTATGTAAAATTATTATAAAAGAACTTTCCTTAAAAAATAGTTATGTGTCATTTCCTTTTTAAATGATTTAAAGGTAACCTCATTTCCATTGATTTGAATAAATAATGTTAAATTATACCAAATTACGCAATTACATTTAACTACATCAAATGTTACAAAAGATATTTATTAATTCAGATTCAATAAAAATATATTAATTTCACTTATAAGTAAAATTTAAAGCAAATTATTTTTAATATATAAACCTTTATAAGCATGAACCCACCCCCAAAAAAAAAACCTGCAAACTAAGTCTGTCATTTTCATCATATTTCATACTCCTTTGATATTTAAAATTCAACGAAAAATCATAATCGTGTTAATATAAATATTATATAAAAATAAGGAAAAATGAATTTAATTTCTCTTTATTTAATAAACATTGTTCCCATGAGTGTAGCTTGATGAATGATTATGAAAAAATATTTAATCTACATTATTAATTATAAAAGAATTGTAATAAAACGTCTAAATCTAACTTCTGTGTTGTAACGAAAAAAAAAAATCTCATATTTGATTTCACAAAGTGAATGACTTGTGTATCCACATTCATACTTGTTTTCCAAAATTTATTATTTTTTCATTCAAGGTGAAGTTTGTGATATGTGACATCACACGTTCAGTCTATGATGACAATTCCTTCGACACGATTTACAGCAGAGACACTCTTTTACACATACCAAATAAGGATGAGCTCTTCTCCAATTTCATAGTAAGTATTTAAATACAATAGCAAGTAACATTACATTAATTCTTCTTTTTCTCAGAAGCTTTTAAATGCTACTGACGGTTATATGAATAGAAGATAACTTCTTTCTTAATTCAACCTGTTTATTTCTCTTATTTACGTGGTTACAGAAAATTACATATGCATAACTTCACTTTTAACCAAATCTTTTTTTAAAATATGCTTAAAAAAAGTTTGTTTAAAAGGTTATGATTTTAAAAAAATCACAAAATTAAAATAGCTGCATAGAATATATTAAAATCTGATTAACTGCATATTTAATTTATGGCTGTTTCTAATGTCTCACTTAAGTTTATGCTTATTTTTTTTCAGAAATGGTTGAAACCAGGAGGTAAAATATTGTTCACAGATTACTCAAGGAGTGAAAAAGAAATTTCGCCAAATTTTGAACAATACATTAAAGACAGAGGATATCATTTACTTACAACACAACAGTACAAAGAAGTAAGTTAGACTTTTAGTCTATCAATAACACTCCTCTGCGTTGTTTGAAGAGAAAAAATTTGAATTGGAGACCAAAATTTTTTAATATTACATGAATCGAGTTAAAGATGGGTCATATTTTCTTTTCTCTTAATACTCTTACTTATAAGTATTCAATTCTAGAATTGATTCTTTTAATGTCACTTTTTCAATCGTCCTAATATCAAAATTTTCTCATCGATAACAAGGCACATGAAATAGAACGGGTAGGAAATATGTTTTTCGGATATAGCATGATGCTTGATAACATGTTATTAAGAATATATATTAATTTTAATGCGAAAATATTGATTCTAACTAATATTTCCGTCTGATCTATAAGTGATATATTTATTTTAAATCTAATTTGATACACACACACTTGTTTTTTTTTTTTTTTTTTTTTTTTTTTTTTTTTTTAAACTATCCCTAGCAGCAATTAGTGAATACGATGGATCTTCGGTCGATAACGAGAGAAAATGTCCTAACCAACTAGACCATCCGGGCATTATGATTATTTAATATGATCAAAATTCGCAGAAAACTCTTATGTATTTTTACATGTTTTTAATTTGAGGAATAAGTTCTGATTTTTGTATGTAAATATGATAATATAAAATAATTTTAAAAAATATTTATAACTTTATTTATTGTCTAGCAGATGATTTTTTTATTTTTTAATTCAATCAGTCTTTAATATTTTAAATATTTATACCAAGTTAAGAGTTATCAAATGATCTATTCATAATTATGTAAAATGCATTAGTACCGTTAATTATCATCAGTTTTTATAAGAACATAAGTATGCAATCGTAAAAAAAATTTTTAAATGTGAACGAGAGTATAAAATATTAACTTTTTTAATCAACATCAAATTCTAATAAATTTGATACAAATAAACCTTTAACTAATTCTTGTCATGCTTATTTGCTATATTCAATAATTTTTTTAATGCCAAAAATTTATAGGAGTGAATCCCCTTTATTCATTTATTTAGTAGGAAGATCGTGTATAAAATTTTCATTCCATAAATTATTAAATATTAAATTTTTTTAAATTGGAAGTTTTTATAAAAATCTTATCCAATGCACAATTTATAAAAAAGTTTATGGATAAAATATTTCCTTTGCAGCTGTTGGAGAGAAGTGGATTTGTGAATATTCGTGCTGAAGATGCCACAGATGAATTCTTAAATGCACTTGAAGTTGAATTAGATAAATTGCATAAAGAAAAAGAAAGCTTTTTAAATGTAAGTGATTTTCTTTATTTTCACTTATAAAACAAAAAGAAAAAGAAAATTTTGCAAATAAGTTGTTGAAATTCATGTAATAAAGATTAAAGATTTTAGATTTCCAAAATTTATTCTCAAATATTAAAATTAACAACTCAAAAGTTGAATGCTATTTGGTGTATAGTAAAAAGATTACTCGATAATATTCACAGATTGTAAAATATAAGGAGCATTCCTTACTCAATAAAGTTTATCAAAACAATTTGTTTACCACAATTCAAATACAAGCATTCCAAAAGGATAACAAAATAATTTAAATGATTTTTCCTTTTTGTACAAATAAATAACATGCCATTTATAAAACTAAAATAACATCATTAATAAGTTTTTATTTTCTTATCAGGAGTTTTCTGAAGAAGATTATCAATATTTAGAAGAAAACTGGACATCTAAGATCACCAGAGTTTCAGAAGGCAATCAAACGTGGACTGTTTGTTATGCAGAAAAACCTAATGTGTAACCATTACAGGCTACAATGTTTAACTATTTTTTCTCCAAACTTATATGTAAATTAAAGAGTTCATTAAATATTTTTTTAATTAGTTTATCTTAGTAATTTTTTATGAATTAAAAATACAATGACACTTTTTATTCAATGCTTTATTTTTAATTTAATCGAAATCAGCGTGATATAACTAATTCTTTATATCTACAGTAAAATTACAATAAGATGCATCAATATAATTAAATAAATAATTACTAAATAGAAAAAATAAAACTACAAGATATACATTCATTTTATAAATCACTAGTTATTTTGAAATAGCATTAAAACCTATTGTAATTTTCTAATTACTATAGATCTAGACTGTAAAAGCAGCTTAAAATAATCTAAGCTGTTTAAAGCAATCAATTTCAAAATGGAATGTTTCATTATGCAATGGATAAATCAATTACAAAATGCCTTTTCTACTAAAAATAAATAATTTTATTAAATTTTTTTAAAACCGAGTTCTTAACAATATGTAATTTTTGTCTAGAATCGAAAGTTCTTTAATTGCAAGATTTTCCGTGATTAAATTATTGCATTTTTATCATTTGACTAATATATTAGTGTATTATTATCAAAGTAACACAAATGTATATTACTTAAATAAAAAATGCAACTATAAAAACAAAAACTTTTTTTAAAGATAAGACAATGATAAATAAGATTCTACATTTTTATAACAAGCTAGAAAAACCAAACAGTTGAAAACATACTTTATAGTAGCATAATATGTGCTACTATAAAATAAAAGGTTGTATTAACATCTTTCTGATGGTATTAAGTTTTACACGATAAATCTTAACTTTTTGAACTATGTGTAATATTTGTATAGCGGATTTTTCCCCTTTTAAGATGTACCTTGTTAAAAGAGGGAAAAAATAAAGGTTTTTCATCAGAGAAGTCACTTGAATAAACTATTTAGTTATAAAAGGATGGATTTTTTAGGAAAGTGTAAAAACATGCATATTTGTTAGCTATAAATGCTTTATATTTCTATTTCATTAGTTAAAAATGATGAAAAGTATTAAACAGTAATTTAGATGGATAAGGATTTACAATGAATAAATTACATTAATTATGTGAATCATTAAAGTTATTTATTTATCATAAACTTATTAAACATGGTAGTTGTTGATTTAACTTTATCAACAATTTATTTTTATAAAATTAATAAAAAAGTAACCATCAGTAATAAAAAAAAATTATAATAATTACAATAAAAAGGCTTTTTTGACATGATGTAGTTCAAAAGAAAAAGTTAGTGTGACTTAAAAGTTAACAAAAGAATTATTACTTTTTTTTTAGCTATTTAACCATATAGAAAAAGGAACAATATTAAAAATAGAAAAACTACAAACACTACTTAGTTACTTGCAATAAAAGAATGACTTCTTTAAATTTAAATCAGATTAAAAACTAAAATGATAAGTTATACACTAGGAATTCGCCTCTCCCATGTATTTTTTATATATTAAAATAACATAATTTTAATAAATATTTTTATGTATAGCAGAAGAAATATATGTACACATAATGCAAAATATAGTGATATGCTCCTTTAACACTCAGATCTCCGGAAAGAAGAATCTGGATGTCTGTCTTGTTGCGAATGCTCCAAATTGTGTAGAACTGATGAGAGTTGAAGACTAATATCCATTAACTGGCGACAGACATGGGCTATGTCATGCTCTTCCTGTGTCATCATAAAATAACCAGTTCTATTTTCACAAAGATGTTTAGCATAAATGCCAAGAATAACATCCACATCATCTTCTTCAGAATGACCAAATAAAGAACCAGGAAACATAGATCGGTAACAATGTAAATGACGAATAGCTTTTCCCCATTTACGAGTATGAACTAATTCTAACAATATTGTCTCTGCTTCATGTTGAGAAAGTGATGAAACATCAGGTTGTTCTGATGGAGATAATCTGTCACTTTCAGTGTCTTCAACTGCTCTCACAACATCATTTTTCACAGATGTGATGTCTTGAGAAAGATCAACAATATGAACTTGTTGAACTCTAGCAGTAAGCAATGATAAAAGTTTAACATAACATTCAAGTAAAAGTAAAAGTTGAAAGTGTAACTTATACAAACAGCGGCATAAGTCAACACGATGTTCTTCAATGGTGTATTCAGGAATTGGTTCACCTAACTGTTCTAATTTAAGAGCAGATCTCATAGCATCCATACATTCCATAGTGTGCTCTTGTTTTTCTAAAAATGTTTCCCAGTGTTCTTGGATTTCCAGAACACAAAATTTGTGTCTTTCAACAAGCTGCATCACTTCAGGATCAATATGAATAAAGGGGCATTCTACTTGACTAATGAGAACATCAAGCATTGTAAGAAAATGTGAAGTGACTCCTCGAAAGCCATCCATATGAGAAATCATTTGACAACATTCTCGTGTTAACCTTGTAACTCTTCTAAACATTTCTTTAAATAAGCGTGACATAATTTGATAAGTACTAGCAGCTACATTTCCAGTGGTGTCAGACATTAAACAATGTAAATGAGTTCTCCACATATCTTCAATATCTTCGGATCCTGGTGGTAGATGTATTGCAGCTAAGGGTGAAAAACTAGGTGAAGTATTACTTAAAGTTAAATCTCCATCACTAGCTAAACTATGTGTTGATACAGAAGCTGGACTGATAGGTCGTCTTCGATGTTCTGATAATGGTAAAGAACTTGGAGGGAATACATAGCCACTGTTGCTACTTGGCAAATCAGGATGAACATCCTCAAGTGGTGAGACACTTCCAATTTCATCATCGGAAGATTCTTCTTTCCGTGGACTTAAAGTTGAATTGCTCATTGAGAGGTTAAGTTTAGGTTTAGAAACATCATCTGTACTACCTTCATAGTTAGTCAATGAACGACGACGCACACCCCAGTTGAAGTTATCCATACTTTCACCTTCTTGACTTTCTAATTCATATTCCAAAAAGTCAAAATCTTTAAATACACCAAATTGTGCATGTTCTGGGTGACCATCTTCTAGTTTACTATCTGCTGATTCATTGTTAGTAGCTGAAATTTCTTCAGTGCTACTACACATTGAAGACTGATGCTCAATAATATCACTATTTTGACTAAATATAACTGACGGACTTTTAGGCAATCCAACCCTTTGTCCACAGCTTGTAAGTAGGCCAATTAAATGTTCTCGTGTCCGAGCTTGAGAAAGCCATGGTCGTTTCCAGCCTACAGAACCATTTTCAGTAAAAGAATGATTGTGAGATAGACTTCGTCTTGGAGAAGCACTAGATCCTTCTTTATCTCCCTCTTTAGGACTATCTTTTAACAAATAACGTTGACCAACTATTGGAGTGAGGGATAAATCTATAGTGAAATCCATTGTCCTTCCAGGTAATTCTCGTTTACTGCCAAATTCTGAATCAACAAATGATGTATTTGAGGCTATACTTACACAATCAGCAGCTGAAGAACCAATATTGAAAGGTGCAGGTGGAGCTGCAAGTGTTGATGAACGAGTGACTACTAATTTTAGTATTTTTAAAGCATCTTTCCATTGAGGACCTTCAATGTATCTGGATATAACACGCAACAAATCTGAATTTATTGCTTGTACTGAACTAGTAACATCTAAATAATGCAAAACACAATACAGAATTCCAAGGACATGAGGTATCAAATTTGGAGCTCCCTTTTCCAAAATTTCTACTAAAAATGTTATAAGTGTTAAAAACACATGACAATATGCATCATACAAATATTTGACAACACACTTGGTCCACTGAAAACTTTCTTTGCTGAATGATCGACGACTATAAAGCATCATAACAGTAGCTAAATTTTCTAATTTCTTAGATTTTTCCATGCAAACTTGAGCTATATTTTCTGCACTTTTAATGCATAAAGTATTAGGGTCATCATAATTTAATAACAAGTAAGGCAATAATGCCATAACATGAAAAGGGAATGCTAAGGATTCAGATGGATCTACAACTGGTATATCCAATAAAGCTGTAAACTGGGTGAGTACTTTAATAGTAGGATCAAAGGTTGTAGGTGAAGCACAGCCTTTTAAAAGCAAGGCATGGACACCGGGAAAGTTAGACCATTTTATTTGCATTTGTATTTTTTCTAATTTTTCTTGACAATCAGTACGTTCAAGAGGTAATTTTGTCATAACTTTTTCAAGCAGCCGTTGTGCCAACAAAAATTCATACTCATAATCTGACTCTAAAAGAGAAACAGCAATCCAGAAAAATTGTGATAAGAGTGCCATTCTATCTTCCTGAGAAAACTGTTCATCAGCCATTTTTAAAGATTGTGCACTTCTTGATCTACCCAAGTTATTTGATTTCAATCGTACATCTATATCTGTATTACTACGGTTGCGAATATCTTTGATTTCAATAGTAGGAGAATCTGGATATTTTCTACCAGAATAAGAGGTACTACGTTGATGATTTATACCCATAGGCAGAGGATTGCTAGATCCCAAACTATGTCCAAGATGAGTGACTGTGATTGGAGGAGCACTTTTTCGATTGCTTTCTTTGTTTAAATTAGGAGTTGATTTGAAAAAATCTTTCATGATATCACTGATTTTAAAAGCAGAATCTAAAGATTCTATGGCTTCTTCTAAAGTAAGCATTAATTCAGTAACATAACCTTGCATATCTTCACCTTGCTCAGTTACTGTTTCTACAAGACGTGAGAGAATATCTGACAACATTCGAGCATTCAATGGTACTTTTAAAGCTCGGAATATTTGCAATGAGCGTCCAGCATAATGCCGTGATGAACATGATAAGGCAAGCTGTAATGCAATTTGAGCCCAACGATCTTGTATGTGTGCCATAGGAATAGATTCTTTAAAAACATAAAGGACATGCTGTAAAAAGGCTGTTAATTGTTCAGCACTTTTAACAGACCAGACCTTGGATGTAATATCTTCATAACTCCATAAGGCATGCCCTTTCTTTGATGCTAAATAATCAATAAGAGATTTTATAGCATCTTCTACACTTGGCACCATTTTATTCATTTCAAAAACACGATTAACAATAGTTTCTTCTATAGCTAAAGTTTCACAAGATCCACTATCTTGTTCTTTACTTGATGTAGATTCTGTATCATCTATTGATGATTGCTCATTATTTATAACATCAACTACATTGGTTTCTTCAAAAAGCTTTTGTTCAGTAAAATTTATTTTTGAAACAAAGGTTTGGAGAGGAAGACCATAGCCTAACTCTCTTGTCTTATTATTTAAAAGTATTCTAGCTATTCCTAAGTGGTCATCATGTTTAGTTAACACGATTAACAATTTCAATAAAAGAGTTTTACAATGTTCATGCACTAAGGAGCGTGTATGATCTAAACCAAGAAATATAACATGAAGCATTAATGGAACATGGGGTGACCAATCAATGCTTATACCATCTAAAACATCAACAAGCAACATAACTGCTAAATTACACCTATGGAATCCAGTTACTGGTTGAGAACTATCTGGAAGAAACTCAGTTAATGGAGCATAATACCCTCCAAATTCAGGCATTGGTAATGGATGTGGCTGAGGTGTTTCTGGTTTCACATAATCTTCTGATGGAACATGACATAATAACAAAAAGTTATCTTCCTCAACTGAAGATATAATAGTGTTCTGACCATCATCACTTGTAGTAAGGGATGGAGGTCCAGGATTTGTTTTAGGTTGATTTACTCCACTGCATGCACTAGGGACAGATTCAGAATAACAGGCATCCTTTCTGATTTGACTATCTTTTTCACAGCCACTTTCAGTACTATGACGTTTTGTATGTAGAGTTCCTCGTTCCAGGGTTACTTCACTACGTGGAGCATCTGGTTGAGAACTAGAACCACCATCATCAGAATGGCTACTTTCTTTTCGAATGCTTGTAACTCTGAAAAATGGGGGAGTTTCTGTTCTTTCAATAAGACAATTTAAGCTCTCAACAGTTTGCATATCAGCCATCATTTCATCTAAAAGTTTTTCTGGTCTTGCTTTCGCCATGAATAGGACAACTCGTTTAGCAAATACAAGTAATTCATTTGGAGCAAGTCCTGTGATAATAAAAAGGTATCTTATAATAACTTTCAGATTATTAGGCCAACATTTACATAATGATGCCCATAAGTCCTCAATTTCATGAGGATGATCATCTCCAAACTTGGCTGTAATATAGAAAAGATTATTTAAAACCATCTCTGTAGCTTCTGCAGAGCCCCAACCTTCTCTTCTTTCAAGAGCAATACTCTGACAAGTTTCTGTAGAGCAGAATTCTTGAATACGGCTTAAATGAGATAAGGGACTGCAGTGAGTTATATTAGGATCAACTAATTCCATATTATAGAGCCATGGTAAAATATATTGCAATAAATTTTGTCTAACAGGAGGACGTGCTGTTTGGAGTCTGCTAGTAATTTCAGAAAAAATTGGCATAGTTAATTCAGGATGAAGTTGAGCAAGATGATGGGAAAGTTGCATTTGAGAACATGGATATCCAGAAGAAAATAATGCATCGTAAAACTGAGCAGGTTTCTTTCGTAATACTACATTTCGATTAACAGCATCAGTTTCTCCATCAACTGGGATTGAATTGCAGCTACTAAAAAATCGATTATCTAAAATTTGCAAAAGTTGAAATGCTGTTTCTTGAATCTTACTTCTAGGGCAACCAGTGTTTAACAATGTAACATTAATAATAGCCATATAATGATCACATGGATATTCTCTAACACTAAATATTGTTGCAAGAGCATTAAAACAACCATCTGCCATTTGTACATCTCCAGTGTAACAACAATCAACTAGCCAATCTAATAAAGTTCCGCAATCAGAATTAAATTCTAAAAGCAAGACAACAGTTTCTTGTCCTAATTGATAAATTTTATTTACTTTGGAGCTTAACAAACTATTCAACCAAGCATAAAATGATCCTTCTTCACTGAGACCCTGAGGATCAAAACAAGGGCCACAACATAAAACTGCTGACATAGCCTGCAATGCAGAAAATTCAAAATCAGAACAAGCATCATCCTTTATGATTTTTCTATCTCCTATACCAAAATGAGACCCAAATTTCCCACTCCAAGTAGCAAAAAGATAAAATAAGTTTCTTCTTAAATCACAGCCAAGAAGACTGTGCCTGTTTTCAAGAGAAAAACTTTTAATAAGTTTATGTATAAAACCACAAAAATGTTGCTTGATTTCTTGTACAATACTAGGTACATCTTTGTCATTTTCTGTTTCTAAATACAATCTTGCACCATCAATGTATTCAACAAACGTCGTATTTAAAGATGATGCATCTCTATCCAAGACACTGTTACTAATACCAAAAGTGCCCTGTTCTGCAATAAGTTCTAAAAGTCTTGCTAGCTGCACACGAAGAACATCTCGACGTCTTCTACGTCTCACATTTTCTTGCTTTCTATCAATTGCTTCTCTTATGTAACCAACTAACTCTTCCATTAGATCTTTTACAGCTAAGTGATTAACTTTTGACAAACCAAACACAATAGTATCCCGCATGTCAGCTTGCTCACTTCTTAAAAGAGGTATTATTTGTTTAAAAAGGTTTGAAACATGGACACTTGAATTATTAGGAGATCTACTATCAGAACGTTCAGAGCTAATACTATCTGGTGATGAACTAAGACTTAGTTCTGGTGTAATAAATCTAACAGGTTGATTACAGTTAGGGGGTGCTATTCGACAAGCAAACATTAAATAATTTCGCCATAAAGTTAAATGAAGTTCTCTTTCATTAACAGCTTTTTTAACAACAGTAGGCCTTAATAATGAAGCCCTATTATCACTCACTGGGTTGAGATCTAAGTGTGAGAATAGTGTTGTGATTCTTGAATAAATAATAGGCCAAGAATGAGCAATTGCTGTTTGGCAAGATTTCAATAAATTACTATTATCAATAAAACCTATCAAGCAAACACACCATGGGTCTAAACTGGAGCTTTCAGAAATTTCTAAATTACTTGAAATTTTATATGAACCCTCAGTTGAATCATGAAGTCCTGAAGTCCAAGCAGAACTGTTTCTTTCAGTAAGCCATTGTAAATCAATATGAGATGCTGATAACAATGCTGCTTTTTCAGCTGGTGGTAGAAGTGGTAAGCATTTTTCTGCAACAAGAGGACAACATTGATCAATCGTTTCAGCTACACAATCTTCTTCACATGTGGTAACTAATGCTTTCAAAAGTGCTTTAGTTTCCTTTAATATGTGAACAGACAATCGACGTGGAGGAAGCCTACAATGGCAAAGCATCACTAATGCAACAGCTTCAACTAAATGTAAAACTGAACACAAATGATCTAATTTATTTTGCTCATGAGAGGGCTTGCGAAGAGATGCTTGAGACTGAATAGAAAGTGCATTCTTCCAATTTGTGAGAAATTGTAATAACATACGAAGAGCATTATCCAACAATTGTGGAAACGTGTCATTAACTTCTCTTAACATAAATTGAACAAACCCATAAATTACATCTTCTCTCCAATCTGGAAAATCAAGTGTCATATTTTGAAGAGATTGAAATGCCAAAGCACGTAATTCTTCATCCATATGAACTGTTAATCGAGAAAGTAAGTCAACCAAATCATGACGACTCATACCATCTGGTATTAATCTAGGAACAGCTGCTACGCATGTTCGAAAAAGGTCAATTTTTGGTTTTCTTTCACCAGTTATCATGTCATCAGGCTCTTTATTTATATTTTGAACAGTTGTCATCATCAATGGACGTCCGAATTGAACATCAAGAGCTTTTAAAATATCATCAAAAACTTTTCTTACATATGGATGATAATGTGACATTCCTATTGTTCTAGCAGTTTCATCAGTAAGCATTTTGTTTAAAAATGTTTTTTTAACACGCAGAGTATTTCCTGATGGCAAGACTCCAACTGTTCTAGGCATTGGAGGATCACCTTCTTTTTGTTGTAAGCTATCAGCCACAACTAAAAATGCTCGAAGAGCTATACTCATACGTTCAGGAGTAAGTATTATCTTTATAGGCCGTCCGACTGAAAGTAAATCAAAAACTATTTCTTTCATAGCAAAATCTAATCTTTCTTGAGCAATAAACTGTATAATTTTAACAAATATATTTAAAGGAGTATCTCTGGGCACAACAGCTTTTGACCCTTTTGGAAAAAGTGAATTTACAATACTTTGCAATCTACTTTGCGTGGCAGTATTGCTCTCACATTTAATACGAATCATATAAACCCAGAGTAAACGATATAAGGATTCTAAGGCCACTCTACACATTTTTGGATCTCGATTTTTTAGATGAGACAGACACATAGCTAAAAAATAATGCCAATTTTGCAAAAAGAATAGTTTCTGGCTAACACAAAGTAAACATGTTACTAGTGGGAAAAGAGCCAAGCTATGTTTCTTTTTCGTGCACAAATCTAATGTATGTGAATACAGCATTTCCACAAAAGTTTTCAAACAAGGTACATTGACTTCATTTTTGACAGTTGCAGCAACAGGAACTAAGATTTCAACAAAAAGTCCCGCTAGGGCATGTTTTATATCTTTATCCTTGACTTCAAGAAAATAAGTTGCACATTCTTGCATGAACTGAAAAGAAGCCTCAAACTCTTCAATAGGTACCATTTTTACTCTGAAAAACTTCATTCCCATCAATAAGCTGATAATACTGTGGGTTATAATTGGGTTAGGCTCTTTGCTCCGTAATTCTTTCAGTTCAGCAACAAAACGCTTGCGAACAGATTGAAATCGAGATTGAGCAAGTACTCCAATCACTTCAGCATATAAATCTGCAATGATATTTGCATTCTGAACGTTTGGTCCAGATTGAGCACCTTCTCTGAATCTAAAGTGCTTAAAAGCAAGATTTTCAATATAGTTTATTAAATCATCATGACCAGGGTGTACAGATAGTTGCTTCAAAACTTCAATCAATACCAAACAGAATATAAATTCAACAGCTAGATCTCGTCGTTCATGCAAATAATCCTTTTCAGTCTTTTCTTGAGCTTCATTTTTACTTTTTGACTCTGATCTCATTCGCAATTCGAGAGATAAAGGTGAATCAACCCCTTGACGATCATACCAAGCAAAAAGTGTACGTAATAGTGAAGGCAGACAATGTTCAGCGACAGAACCAAAAGCGCTCAATATTTGGTCAAATAAAGCATCTTCTCCTCTCTGAAGAGATTTTGATAATGGTCTTTCTAATGGCTCAGCGAGAACAAGATCTATCTTTCGCTCAGCTTGCACGGTAAATTCAGCAAACAGTGTACGTAAAATAAACTCACCAGGTTTCACTTCGATGTCTATGTTAATACCTGACGGAAAAGTTTGTCTTTCTTTTCGCACTCCCCATGGTAGTTGTGATTGCGTACAAATATTGTAGCAATTAGATTGTCCTTTGGTTTCACTAGATGAAGCCATTGTTTTAAACTTAAGAAAAAAATTCAGTAATAACTATTATAAAGCCATTTGGAAACACTTCACAGTTAAACAACTAATTGAAATTCATAAATAAACATTAATCCGAAAGTAAGATAAATTTTTACGTCCGCAGATACAGTTAAATGAAATTAATTGTAATTATTGCGACTGTTTTAAAATATGCAATATATTGAGATAAAAATAAGAACAAAACATTTCATTTTGTTATTAACTTCTTATAATGAAATTTTTTGTTACTCGCATTTTCCAAAATATTAGATTATTTTTCAAATTTGTCCTTTCCTAACTTTTTTAAATTTTATTGGGAAATATAGCAACTGAAAACGTATATAATGGTATGTTTTGTATTATTTTATGTATAGTATATAGAAATTCCTTTATTTTTTCTAATTTTCAGAAAGAATCAGGTTTTATACTTAATACGCTGAATGTTAATATGAGAAAAGATCATGTTTTTTTGGATTTGTTTCAAATGTGTTGTAATACAAATTAAACTAAATTGTAAAATGATGAAAAATTTTAATAAATGTATTCTTATATAAAACATACAGCTTTTACTTGTTTAAAAATTTAATAATACTAGACATTAATTATTTTTCAAACAAATATGTCTCCGAAAAGGAGCTAATATAATTCTGGTGTAGTTAAGCAGAATAGTGCCTATTTACACGTTCACTTCGTCATTTGACTGCGATTGAAACAAAACTGTAAAATGGTTGGCTGAGCTAAGCAGCTTCTTTTGGTTGAATGGGCAACGCAACCGTATAAATGATTATTGACATTGGCAAATGAAGCCTTGATACTGTAAATACTGTTTTCTGATTCAAATATATTGCTTTTGCTGCAAAAGTTCTCAGACTAGTCTCTTAACTGCCTACTGCTAATGTAAACCAAATTAAAAATATCTTTTAAATTTGTATTGTTACAGAAATATTGAAATATTTATATTGTTTTTAAGACTAATTTTTTTCGTAACAGATGAATATTTTTGTAAATGCTTAATTTGCTTTAAAAACTATTTTTTTAATATATTATTACAACATTTTTCCTTTCAAAACAAGAAATTCTGAATTAATTTAACCTTTTTAAGGTGCTTGTTTTTTTTTTTTTAAATTTTAATTAAAATTTTTGTAAATTACTATTAAAATATTATTCATTGAATCATTAACTTCTCACAAATATATGGTACCTCAGAATTTAATTTTTCTCTCATTTAGCGTGATGCAAGTATGTATAAAATTTTGACTAAAATTAGCATTATGGTCACAAGTTACAAAGGATAAAAAACATCCAAATGTAACAATTTGGAGGATTATTTCGACGTCAGAAAAAGAATGGGAGATTCTAAATTGCAGTTTTACTGGAACCATTTATGATTTATATGTCATTATGTTTTAACTTTATTTTCCAGCAATTAAGTTATTCTGGGATTCCTGTTTTGATCACTACACATTTAATTTTTTATCTATACAAATTTATGATTGGGCTAAGATCTTAGTTATCAAATTTATGTAAATGTCCTGACATGTGTCCATATAGAAAGCATAGTAGTTTGATTGGTTAGAACATTGTTATTGTTAGTAGATAGTGAGTTATTTAACGAAAGATCTGTTATGTTCACTGAAGAGAGCTTGGGTATGCTAAATAGGCTGTGGTTGCTATGTCCGCCTGTTGAAATGTTATCTCTGGATGTGGCAGGTTAAGGAGTCTTTTGCTTGGTCTTCCTATTTTTAAATTACAAAGCCCATCACTCAGTAACTCCTTCCAACAAATATGCTATTACTTTCTCACAGCTGTGTTTATGAGGTTATTTCAAGTAAAACATTTCTATTGTGGAGCTTATTTACTTTGCTATTCAAAGTTAATTTTATTATAATCAAATAATTTGAAATTTAAAAAATTGATGCTAAATATTTTTCATGTTAGAAAGCTTATTTTCAAATTAAAAAAAAATTATTGCTTTTTATTAATTTGAAATCTCGGTAACAAAGATTACAGCTATGTATGATGATAAAAAGTAATATTGAAATCATAATTTGATTAAGTAAATATCAACTTATCTTGTTCTAAATGTAAATGGAAAGCTTCACTTGTGCTTACACTTGATTTCTATTCTCTTTCTTTTTATTGCCTTCTCATTTCTTAAGTTTCATTTAAATGAATAGAACAAAAAATGCAGATCTCCTAAATTTCCTTAAACTCTGTATTTTGTACATTGTTTCTGAGATTCTTTTAAAATTAATAATAAAAGAAAATGTTTCCTTAAGAATTGAACTGTCAGATTTTATTTCTTTTTTAAAATTCTCAACTGTTTTTCTTTTTTCCCCACCAATAATCATTGCCATTTTCTTTTCAATATCATTGCAATTGATAATAGATATTAGTCACAGATATCATTTTCTAAAACATTTCCATTTGGTAATTACATGAACTCAAAATCCTAATAATTTAGAAGGTATGAAGTCAAATGCCGTATGGCTATACAATGTATGGTTGTTGGTACATACATGGATTGATATTAATTCATGGTGGTTATCTATGTAACACAGCATCCATTACAAAATTTTGTTTTCAGAGTACTATTGTTTTTATGAAACTTAATTTGTTCAATTTCTCACTTTATTTTTATTGTCCTCTCCATTATAAACGTGCAATATTGCTACAAACTTTTTCTTAATTTCAATAAATTATTATGCACTTTATGACTTTTATAAATTAGATATTAAGAATTATGAATAAGAAATTCATTTTTATATTTCTAAATATATGTTCATTTGAAAAAACTAAAATTATCTTTTGTAATAATAATAATTTTTTTATTTAAATTTGTATTTAGTTAGTATAATTATTGATCATTTGTGTAGCCAAATAAAGTTTGAAATATATAAGCTAATGTTGCTGAAGAAATTAAAAATTTTATTTATTGAGAAGTATTTTATAAAAAGCAACTTTTGTTGTACAGTAAGTAACATATTTTTCCATTTTTAAAATTTTGGTACTGATCTATTTATTGGCATGATCAAAAAAAATTTTCTCTAGTCTATTAAATTTAATTTGAACTTAATGTGCTATCATTAATTTATTATTCTTTGAAATAACAGTTGACTGTTTTTATTTTACAAAGATAGAGTTTAAACGTTACAAATTTAGAGCAACATTGGTATAGATTTTTTTTACTACTTTTTACGACATTCGTCTCCAATGACCAACTTCTCTCTATGCTTTTTTTCTCTGCATATAAAACTAGCAAAATGTATTAAGAACTTTGTCAGACTATTCTTTAATACTAGAAAATGCAAGAGGTGTAAGCTATCGGACAGTCTGATCTGGTATAACTGCCTCTTGTTTTTACTGGGAACTTTAGGGTAATGATCGCTCATAAGTTTTAGACCCTTATCTAAACCATATTGGTTTGATCAATTCACTTAACTGTCCCCTTTATTCATCTAAGAAGACAATAAATTCTAATCACCCTCTCAGTACCTGTTTGAAGTACTACCATTTTAAAACTGACAACTGAATTAACAGATTTCATATATATTGGGCTGTACATAGATAGCTATGATTTCTTAACTGTCTCTCAATATAGGGAAAGACTTTTTCCGTCAAGCCAAACATTACATTGCTAACAGGCAAATTCTTTAAGCAAGATTTGGGTCTAATTAATCCTCGAGAGTAAAAATTGCTTGTTGACAGCAAACAAACCAATCATTAACAAATTACTTGCAAATTTAATTTTACAAGATATAGATACAATTACAAAATGAGGAAAATAAATTTTTGAAATTTATTAAAGAAAGTAGTGTAATCTTTGTGGATCCAGAAATTTAGAAATCTGTTCAATTTGTATACATTAAAATTCTCAAAAAATTGTGAAAACAATCAGCATTTTGCACATTGTGAAATTGTATAATTGTAATAAGCTAAATAGAATTTAAAAGCAATCTGTTGATTATTTAACAACAAAAACTTTTCATGTATTTTTTACAATGTTTTTATAGTATTCAATGTCTGAAACAAAAATTCATGCAATGTGATTGACTTTCACATGTACAAACCCCTTCCTTCCCAAGTAATCATAACTTCCGATTCTCAAAATAAATGATAGTCCCTAGCTCACTCTTTTTAATAATTTCTAACATTGTGTTAGTCTAATTGTTAACAATTTCTATGAAAAGCTTGCTCAATTCTCTCTCATTCCTCCATCTGAAAATTCTCTGACCTTCAATTGTATACATCTTATGATGCAAAACTATCCATATTTACTTTTGTCTATTTCTACTATTTTATTTATTTCATATCTTTTTCCAAATCCATCTCTGTATATTCTAAGATTTAGTAGTTTCATTTTGGAACTACTTTCAGTGCACTAACATATTTCTTAATAAATATTTCTTTTGAACATGCCCAGTTCATGCACCTTAATCAACTCATGTTAAGAAAAAAATTTCCTCTCCTCAATTTATTACTAAAAACCATGAATTATTCTAAATTGACCTTTGTGTTCCCTATTATTTTCTTACTTCAAGTTTCCTGCAAATCTACATCATTCGACTTTTTTTTTAATTTCACCTTGGAATAACATTTCTCTTATACTGAAAATTTATTTTAATCAGTTTTGATTTGTAATTTTTTTAAAAAAAGTTATTTGCAATTGTAAATAAAAACACCTATTGGCTAAGTGAAAAAATATTTGTAACTATTTTGAGGAATTAAAATAAACTATATTAGCTATGGCAAAGTTAAAATAAAACTATATCAAATGTAATTTGACCTAACTAAACTTTTTAAAAGGCTATCTGGAATCATGAATTTAAAATTAAAAAAATGCATTCTCGCTCTTTTTTCCCCCTAAACAAAAACTAGATTGATATGTTTATATTCTAAAAAGTTATGGGACAATAATATATCTAACATTTTTAATCCAGAGATTGCAGCAGGACATTTTCTAATTTCTATATAATGTTGCATGCTGATCTTTTAATTTATATGCAGCTATAATATTAATTAGAATTTCTATATAATGTTGCATGCTGATCTTTTAATTTATATGCAGCTATAATATTAATTAGAAATACTATATTTTCTGTTATCCAAAGAAATTTTATATAACTAAATGCAATTGAAGTATAAAAATTTTCTTTCTAGTTGGAACATAAATATTTGGAATGAAAATGCCTTCATCAGGTAAAACTGTTTATTAAATTATGTCTTTAAAATTTTGTATTAATTATTTTTATTATTCAATTTTATAAATCTACTTTTCCTTTTTAGAACCAGATACCCAAAATTATCATCAAAAATATCGTAATTTAAAAAGAAAATTGAAATTTTTAATTTATGTGAGTAAATTTTTTAAATCTTATCAAGAAATTTAAAACTTATTAAAAAATTTGTATTAAAGATATATGCTGAGCTATTGATATTTTATAATTAACAACTGTATCAGTTTTCTTAATTGATTCTAATATCTTTCTCTCTACTTTTACCTTTCTGAATCTAACTTTCAACTATTGTTAATTATTGATGTAGATTTTTTGTTTATTTCTGAAACTATTATCATGAAAATGATCAAATTTAAAGAAGTTTTAGTCCTGCTTTTATCTACATATGATTATGCTTGATCTAATTGCATATGTTGATCTTATTGAATAAATTTAACTGTTTTAAACTGGAAACTTAAATAAGTCATTTTTTAGCAATAACCTGTTTCCATAAAGAATAATTTGTCCTTGACAATTAACTATAAGTATCCAGTTTGTTTTTATCAATTTTATTTCAGTCAAATTAAATCTTGTGAAATAAAAACAAACTGCAAAATAAGTCTGTAAAAATAACTATTTTTGTGATTTTTTATTTTTTTTATTTGTGAATTCAAATATAACTGTCATAAAATTTAAGACTTAATTTTAAAATACTACTATGTTTAATTAAAATATTCATATTCTAAACTAGTAGTTTCTAATGCAGAATAATTGTTATATATCGATTAGGAGATAAATTAACACATAAAAATAGATTAAAAAAAAAAAAAAAGAATTAAAAAATTTAATTGAGAATTAGTCATCTCAGACTAATTCTCAATAAAATTTTTAATCCTTTTTTGTAAGACTTGATAAACACTAATTTCTTATTGGTAATAATTCAATTAAAGCTTTTGAATATTCATTTTTAATTAAAATTAGTTGTTAATAAATGATTAAGAACAATATTAATTTAATAAATTAATCAAAAATGTTTAAAAGATGCAATCCTTTTAAAAATATATATATATATTTTCTCTAAGTTCTTGTACTTGGGTAAATTTGTGCTTGGCCTATTTTTGTTTGACTTCTATCATATACTTTCTTTGCTTTGGCTGGCAATACTATGGCAGTAACTTATAATAACTGCTCCTAGCCCCAAAAATATTATAAAAAATATAAAAATAGTATTGTTAGAAAGTTGTAAAATAGTATATTTTAACAATAATACAATATATTTTGCTGTTTATCAATGGCACTATTCCGAAAATATAAATAAGTAAGTAAAACACTCAAAAACTTCATGTTTGTTTTCTACCTTGAAAAATTTTTTGTTGATTAAAAAAAATTGTGGGAAAATATTTTCAAAGTAAATATAATCCATTCTGTTGTTAAAAAGTTTCATTGAACTTAAATTAGTATTATTTATATATATATATATATGTGTGTGTTGGAATTATAATTTTATCTTTAAAACTGTGCAAAATTTTGTTAACATTTTATTAGCTTTATTATTTTTCAGGAAAATGAATGTTTTCAAGATGAACTCAAAAAAGCTCAACGTAAACTTCTTAAGGTTTCTCGAGACAAAAGGTATTAATAAGAAAAAGCATTTAAGTATATTTTTATAGTTAAAGTTTTTATCTTGATGCATTATACAGATTTACAAATTCATGAACCTGATTAGTTTGATGCGTCATATTTTAAATTGTATCTCTAAAAAAAGTACATAATCTTTATATAGCTTTATGATATTTTGGTTACATTTATTTTTATTTAATTTAGCATCTGGTTAAAATTAAATTGTCACAAAAGTTTATACATTTCATGTTTGAAAATTATTATAAGAAACATTCTGTTTTCATGAACATTTAATGGAATCTAATCAATATTTTACATATATTTAGATTCTGTGAAATCTCCAATGAGCATTTCTGTTGACATACATGAAAATAGTGATTGTTATAATAATTTTCATCAAATCACTTTCTATTAAAAAGATTTTACAAATAAAAATCCTATACTGTTTTAAATACCCTAGTTAAAGTATTGTTTTTTCATATAATTCTTTTCTAGCACTGAAATCCATCAATTGATCATACAAATAAATTTGAAAATGTTAAAAAAAAATTTTATCAATTTTTGTAAATATTTTTACGTTTTTTGATAAAGACGTAGATGAGTCATTTCATATAATGAAAATAAGTATTCAAGTACTACCTTAAGTATTCAAGTAATATCAAAACTAATACTTATCCATAACCTTTCATTAAAATTTAATTATTAAATTTTGACTAAGATTTGAATGAAGAATTTTTTATGTTAATAATTTTTGATTTATCACATTTTATATGTAAAATTAATTTTAAGTAAATTTTTACATTTTTATTCTTTTAGTAAAAAGTTGAATGTTTTCATAAATATTTAAAATTTCTTGTTAAATAAAAACTGACTGCTTATTACTACATTGACAGTGGTTTTGGCTTATTATCTGATATAGAGTTAAGGGAATCATTCTTACCTCTGAAAGTTTCATAAATATGAAACTGTTTAAAGTGCAGGTTTGAGGTCAAGAAAAAGTCATGCATGTTTTAGTTAAATAAAAAGAGTTTTGTAAAAACAAATTGAGAAAGCTACCTTAAGTATTCAAGTAAGCAATAAGATTGATTTAGATTTAAAATTATACAGCTCATGAAAGAGCAAAGCAAGGATATTATTTCTCAAAAATAAGCTGATTAATTTTCAAAGCTGTAATGAAATTCAACTAACACTTACTAAATTTTTTAAAGGGAAAGTCCATTTTATTAAATAAACTATCATCTCTTTTATTGATAATGATCTAAATCGCCTGCATTTAATTCCATTCATTAAAATTTTGCATAAATGGAAATAAATATCTATCATTAATCAGAATATCTAAAATAGATCTCCTTCCCCCTTGTAACCAAAAAATCTTCATTTAACATCATTTGAAATTCATAGTACCAATTTAAAAATGCTATAGAGTAAGTCATGGAGTGTAGAATAAGTCTTATAATTTATTAGAATCTTATTGATGTACGCTACTTTTTCTTTCAGGAGTCAAATTTTTCTTGTTTTTATAACTTTTAGATTAAATTAGAGTTAATCCTAAAAAATCTCATTTAATCAGTAATGCAGAAATTTTAAAATTCCATAATTACTTTCAAAATTTAATTCCCGGAAAGATTTTATAACCAGTGATAGCTTAAAAATTAAGTGATAGTATTCTTTAATCTGTTGTATTGATAATATTGATTGCAATAGTGTTGATAATATGCAACAAATAATCAACATAAATTTAATGTTTGACCAATTTTATATCTAAATCACCCATGAAATTCAGCCAACGGCCATCTGAATAGTTAGTAATCTATCCTTCAGTAATTTATAGATTGGATTTCTATATTTGATGTGGGTGTTTATCCCTTTTATGTGGATGTTCCCAATTTCAGAATCTATTTTGAACTGATCAATTGAAGGAGTCTTTGCATGGAAAAAGTGATCATAGATCACCTAACAACTCAATAAGTGTGAGATTTTTTTCGTCATTATTACTTTGATTAAATAGGCACTGTGGCTATCTTTTGAAATTTATAGTTCCTAACTACTTATAAATTATCAAGTTTCCAAAAAGTCAGTTGAAGTTGCAATAGAAAATATGTTTTTAGCTTGTTTACTTCATCTCTTGGTGTTTCAAATCAGTGTTAAACTTAGAAAGATTTTAATTTTACAAAGAAAAATAAATTATATCAGAACCCATTATTTAAACATTTATTACATTACACATCTAATATTACTCATTATAGATGTGAATGCATGTTTATGCAAAGGATTTAGCTTCCTTGTAACATATAAAGATACTTATATTATTTCAAGAAAATGTCATATATGGATCTCTCAATTTAGCAATTATATTAATTTTATTCAAATTAAATTACTCATATTTATGAGCAGTTGCTTCTAAGACAGATGAAAATTAGAATTTAATATTTTATTCTTTAAGAATTCTGCTTTCAATAAAAATATTGAAGCCAAGTAAATGGTGTCTTAGAAAATAAGATTTATGGCAAATTTTGAATCAACTTTATATTGTTATCTTATTTAATTAGTGATTTAAAAACATTCACAAATTCATTGTAATGTATTTGCCAATGGGTTTTTCTATTTATCAATCAATATTAGAGTGTATTTTGTCTGAATTAACAAATTTTGTGTACTCAAAAAAGTGAAAATATTAGATTACACTTTAATTTTATCTATGTACAAAATTTTTTTTCAATAGTTTTCTGCTAGACCGTTTATTGAGATATGAAACTGTGGAATCATCATCAACAGACTCTGAAGCTACAGTTTCAAGTGATTCTGACAGTGAATTTAGAGCTGAGCTTTTAACTTTAAAAAAGTAAGTACATTTTTACTGTCAAATTAATAAGAGAAATGAAAGAATTATAATAAAATATTCTTTTCAAATGATTGAAATAACACTATTACTGAGCTGACAGCTAAATGTGTGTGATTAAGTGTCCAACCCTATACTTCAACAACTTGTGAGTTTGACTTCAACCTCACAAGTATATGTTTGTAATTTGGTATCCACTTTAGGCTTTAGTTAAATTAGTCCTTGTGTACAAAAAGTGATTATGGAAGAAGTAAACCCAAAGTAGTATTAATAGCTACATGTTTGTAAGTTAAAAAAAAATGTTTATTTTATTTTTAAAATATTTGTTTTTACATCATAAAATTTGAATATTTTATTTATTAATTAATTTGTATAAAAAATAACATTTTCTCTCTTTAAATTAGAGTAGTTACATTAGAAAATTATTTACTGATCACTATACCTAATTATGGATTTTATAAAATGATTTATTTTTACTAAAGGCACTGAAAATTTTTATTAAAAATATAAATTAAAACATAAGAATTGGATTTTTATTTTCTAATCTTGGATTTCAATTTATAGATTTTTCCTACAGTCAAATTCCTTAAAATGAAACTTTTATAATTATATTTAGGATTCATAAAATAAGTTATGATTACTTCACTTTAAATTGTGATTTTTATTAAGAGAAAAAATTGTATATGAAACTATAGATTTCACAATTTACATATATTTTTTTTATCAATGTAATATATCATAAAATGAGAAAGTTAAATTTTAAACAATATTTTACAATCATTTTCTGAAAAGTAAATATATTTTCATAATTTAAATGTTTATAAACTAAATTTAAAATTATGTTAAATTGTAGAAAAAGAACTTCAGTAAATGCTGACAATCAAGTAGAAGCAAGTGCTTCATCTTCTGCAGCAAATAATATTGTAAGTATCTATATTTTAGAAGTATTGCATTTATACACTGTCTACCAATAAGTATTTGGACACCTATGCAAATGACAATATCTGCAATCCTGAGGTAGGTCATGGCCTCTGCCACTATAAATCCTGTAGGAAATAGCATTGGCATTAGTCGCATGCAAGATGCAGCGCAGTTCAGAGCTCTCTGATTTGGAAAAAAGTATAATTATTGGGTATCATAAATATGGCCGATTATTAAGGGACATATCTAGCGATCGGAAGTACCCAAAATCAATAGTGGCCTATGTGATTAAGAAGTGAAAGGTGAGCAGTGATTGTCGGAATGTGCCCCGAGTCGGCGGACCAACGAAACTGGGTGATAGAGACCAACGAGTGCTGTCCAGAGAAATTCAGAAGAACTGCACCCAACCGATGGCCCTCATTTGTGAGGAGTTTCAACGGTCATCCGGGATTATTATTTCAATGAATACCATCAGTAAGGAAGCACATCTGCTTGTTTTTCATGGTTGTGCTGCTGCCCATAAGCCTTTGATAACAAAGTCCAACCAAGCTGCTCGGTTAATGTGGTGCAAAGCACATCAAAATTGGACCATATATCAGTGGAAACGAGCTCTTTGGAAATGGCCTCAATTTTGAATCAAGGTTCACCCATTACCATTAGGATGTCTGGGTTTGGCCTCTGTCTGGAGAATGTATTGTGCCAACAGTCAAGTTCAGCAGAGGGGTAATTATGGTCTGGTGGTCTTTCTCCTGGTATGGACTGGGACTTTTAATCTCCATTCATGGTAAGCTCAACGCTGATGTTTACTACACCATTTTAGAAGACAATGTGCGTTTTATGTTGTGGCAGTTTTACTGGTTGGACTCCTGTTACTTTCAGGACAACAATGCCAGTTGTCTTGTTTCAAGGTTAACCAAGACTTGGTATGGTGCCAATGGAGTTCATTGAATGGACTGGCCTGCCCAGAGGCCAAACCTGAACCCTATCGAGAATCTCTGGGACGAGTTGGATCGCCAAATTAAGGGCTGCACTACACATCCAAAATCGGTTAAGGAGTTTGTCTGTCTACTCCATGTTGAATGGAAGACAATACCACTAGCTGTAATACAAAGACTTGTGGGAAGTATGCCCAGATGTTTCACACTGTAATTGGCTCTCGTGGAGGCTCTACCAACTATTGATTTTGAATAAAGTTATTTTTTCTTTTCTATGACAGGTGTCCAAATACTTATTGGTAGATAGTGTGTGTATATATATATAACAGGCAATTATCAAAACAATAAAAGCATTTTTGATTCTTTATTAATGTATAAAGAATTTTTTATTATGACCACCTATGACTTATAATGTGTAAGATAAATGTATTGATAGTTTATTGTCTTGAAAGTGTTTAGAGTTAAATATATTTAAGTAATACATGAGAAAGATTCAGCATTTGGATTGAAGAAAGAATTTCTTTAATCAGTCTAGGAAAATAATATTTTATTATTATTTAGTATACAAAAAAAACTCTTACATTTTTATGTAAGTATTTTATCACATTTTAATGAATTAATGAAATTTTTCAGAATGAAAATCCTATTCTCCGTGTATTACATGCTAAATTATGAGTGTTATTACATGCTAAAATATGCTATTGCTTTTATTAATATATATATTAAACTTGAATTTTTTGCCTTTATCATTATGTTCATTTGATTTAAAAAATATATTTAAATTTCTTGTACATCAGTATGGAAATAAATTCATACATCTTGGTATCGTCTACTCATAAAAAACTATTTATATGTAAAATAACTATTAAAATCTTTAAACAGCTTATAAAAAAAACCTGCAAACTTCATTGAAAATTCCGAATAACATGTATCATTTATTTCTTGCATTAAATCTAAAATGAAGAATGATAAAAGTTTACCAGCTTTTATGAATATAGTCTAACTAACTCTAATGTTCTATATTTTCTGAAAAAGATTAGGCTATTTATTTAAAGAAGTTATCGTATTTTCCTGTATATAATCCACAGCGCCGTATTATCTGCACGGCCTTAGTAAAAAAAAGCGTCGCATAATCTGCAGCATTTTTTTTTTACAAATAGTCTAAAATATGTACTGATGAAAGCATGTCATCGATCAAGAGCAATAATTTCGATAAGATTCTTGGAAAACTTATCTATATTTAGCTTCTAATAACTTTTAAAACAATGTTAGAAATATTTAAAAATATACATATTTGCTTCATTAAAATTTAAAGGAAAAGAAATAGATTATTTACAAACTGCATTTTTTACAGATTTTTCATTTATACCGCGTGTGCTTTGTTTTTTACTTCACATTAACACATTTGTCCATAATTTTTCTTATTTGATGTCTCTATAGCTTTTAATTTAAAATCTGTGTGTAACTTAAAAGTTTTTGCTTCCATATGACGATATACAAATTTGAATATTTTCAAAATGAACAGCTCACATCAAGGGAAATTGCGAAATGACGTTAGAGAATTTACAACTGTAATATCTCTACGAGGAACCGAATTCGTTTTTGAACGTAATTGGACAAAGCTGATTATAGCTTAAATAACTCAGGTGTGTCTTGAGTACCACTTGTTATTTATTTTATGAAACATAAACAGTATTTCTTTCAAAACTTTCTTGTAAGTTTTTCTGATGGAGAATGTTTTTTTTATCAGATTATCAGCAGAAGTGTATAAAATACATAACAAAATTCGGAACTTTTTTAATACATAATTCGCGGATTATATACAGGAAAATACAGTATGTAGTAAATGAACAGATAGATAAAATGGATATTATTAAATTAAACAATGGGGTAAAACAGCCAAAATTGGTTTAAATTGGTGATCTCTTATTTTTAAAATAACTCAAGATTCTGTTTAAAAACAAATTTTTAAATGTTTCAGTAAAAGATATTATGACTCAGAACCATTAATTGAAGATACTTTCATTATTATGAATGTTTTTGCTATCAATAAAAAGGTAATGTTAAATGTGGGAAATAAGGAAAGACCACAACTTATTCAAGAATAACTGAACTTCTCTAAATGAGAAAATAATGAAAATTGTATTGTTCCTAAGAAAATAATAAAGTCTTTTTTTAAATTAAATTAGGGATAGATTATAATTCTTTAATGTAACAGTTTATCACTAATTCCATATATTAACTTATTTTTTATAGAAGTAAGTATAAAATTACTTAGGGATAGTAAAACCTAAGAAAAAATCATCAAATTTTGTGTCAAATGTTAAAAAATTTATCTGTGCAAAGGAAATAATTTTTCTCAAAGAAAAATTCTTTCCTTTGCACAGAGAAATATTATAATATTTTTTAAATATAATTATCAAAGAAAAATTATAATATTTTTTAAAAACACTAATTTATTATGCAAATTAATTATATTGGGAAGCTGAATAAAAAATGTATTGTTACTTAAAATTTCCAGTCTTAATAATTATTTAAAGTGGCATCCATGAATGAATTAGAAGATCATTTGCATAAACATGATCGCAATCGTAATTCAATATGGAGAATAAATTTTTTACATCTGTGAAGATGTGACTTTGTAAATGTAGTGATTATGACCAAGGTATCTGAAATTATTACTTTTAGTATTTAGACATTTAGTACAACACATGTTGTACTAAATGTCTGACTTTCCTGGCTTGTTAAAGCATTATATCTATTAAATGTAAATTCCTAACTGGAAAAGAAAATTTGCCAAACAATTCTGTGGTGATGAGAGAAAACCTCCTTATCAGAGTTAACAATATGATATTTATTTACTCAGTTGCCATGATATCATTTCAATTTGTTTACCCAAGAAATAATGCATTGTGTTCAAATATCTTATGTCAAATTTTATGTGTAAAAAGATAAAAAAAAAATGTTTAACACAAATAGAGAAAAATAACTTCTTGTGGAAAAAATTTCAAATTTTTAGATAAGGTTAAGGAATTTAAAAATGAATAATACTTGCTTGATAAAAAGCATTTATATAATGGAACAAAAAATAATCCATGCCATTAGTCATAATATGAATGATGTTAAAATTGAGCAGATGGTGCAATCTGTTAATCCAAAGACTACATCTGTTCATGATAAAGTAAAAAATGCTGTACTAAACAATAAAATTAAAAACTAATAAATCTGGTTAAAAAAAATCTTTAATTAACGCATCAATATACATAATACCACTACTTAATGCAATTATTATGAAGTGTAATATAACTTTATTATATAATTGTATTAAGTTTCAATATTAAACACACATAAAATTGAAGAAAGCATAATATTACTGTTTTTCAATATTATGTGTATTGAATTTTAAATTTTGTATTCTGTTTTAGTGTATTATACTGTTACTAATAAAATCGGTTGTATAAATTATTTTTTAATTATTAAAAATGGTATTTGCTTTTATTAATGTCCTAAAAATGTTCCTTGATATTTTTTCTTACCTTAAAAAATTTAATGATTGAAAACCTATGTTTTAATATTTTCATTGATGATAATAATTTAAAAATGTCCCCATACTGTTTCCAATTACATATTGTATTATTTTTTTAACTATAAATATGTTAAAACAAACATTTCAATGATTACATTGAATTCAGCTGAAGTTGCTTACTTATAATTCAACTAAATGTGGAGTTACTGAATTGTGATTACATTGATTTATAAAGATGGTTGAAAATATAAATAATGTGCTATAATTATTTAATCCAAATTTTTTGTAAAAGTTTATAATTTATTATATATAGAATCAAAAGAATGTAATTTCTCCTTATAAAAATTCATTGTGAAATGTTTTCTAAATTGGTATGGTTAATAATTATGTCTATTATAAATGTTATTGATTGTTTTAATTTTCGCTTTGTATGTAATCTGTGTATTTTATAAAAACAATATTTTAAATTGTATAATTCCTTAGGTGACAGAAGCAAAGAAAAAGAAAAGTAGAAAAGCTCCTACTCCTGCTGCCAAACCAGGTTTGTAAATCAGTCTTGTTTCATTGACTGATCAAGAAGTTTATTGCCTAGTCTAAAGACAATGTGATATTTTGAGAAAGTTGTGCTGATCTAAATTTTATGATTTTACGAAATTTGTGATAAAAATTATTGAAATTGTGTAAATAAAATAAATTGTTACTGTACAAAATGCCTTACTATGAAAGGGAAATAAATTTTTCATAGAATTATTTATCTCTTTCTTATTTGCATTTGTTAATATATTGTTTTTATTTTATTTAAAAGGCATTTTATTTTTTATTTTATTTTTGCAGTACTTGCAAATTTAACTGAAAAGAAATATAGTTTAATATGTTTGTATTCTTATGTTATACTATTCATAAAATAGATTTTATAAATTTAAAAAATCATTAGTATTTATAAAATGCTTAGTTGTGATTATAGGGAATAAAAGATATTAATGATCATTAAAAAATTTGTCAATCTTTATTCCTGAAATTTTAAAGGAATAAAACTGTTATAAATAATGATTTAACTTAACAGTGAAGATTTTTTACTATTAATAATATACATGTAAATACTTTTTGTTTTATCTTTGCTTCTAAAGTTAATTCTTATTTTAATTCATCTTTCCATCCTTGACTTTTTTGCTCTTTGAAATATTTGTGATTTTAATTATGTAATATAATACCAAAATATCCAAAGCAAGTAATTGTGCCTTATATTATTGGTATGTAAATAATAAAAAAATATTTCTCTTTATTTTCATCACCTTGAGAAATTATTTACTCTGTTAAACTAAGACAGTTTACTATTTTTAAGTAACCATCCTGTATTGAAGTTGCATGGATGTGTCATTTTTTAACCAAGTGCAAAATATTTAATATGTGCCTCAACTATTTTCCTATATTCTTTAGATTATTTTTAAGCAATTGTGATATCAAAAATTATTTTAGACTTGAATATTCATAATTATGGTAAATAACTTTTGCTTTTTATTTAATAAAATTTTTACTTTTTAAACAGAATTTGAAAATTATATATTTGCAGCAAATCTAAGTCACAAAACATGTATTACATGACCGAAATTTCATTTATTTTTTCTTTCAATAACATAAATGAGATTTCTTTTTTTTATATAAAAGGACAAATCAAAATTGTTTTGCAAAACAAGGTCATAAAAATCTAGTTGTGTGTAATTTTATTTTATTTTTAACCCTTATAGATGGCAAGAATATAAATTTAAGCCCAAAGTTATATACCATCATGTTAATATTCTACAGTTACTTGGATGCCATTAACTATAGAAAGCATATAATAGACTTCTATAATTTTTTAAATATTGCTTCATTATCAAAGTGCTTAATGTCATTAGTCACTGTTATTAGAATAAGTATTTGTAATGAAACTTTTTCATGGCTTACTTGCATGCAATTCTGCTTTTAACAAAGCTTCATGCATTTTTAAATAAGTTCTATTGTTTTCATTTATATTATGAGCAAATATATAAGTTGCGAAAAAAATACATCTAGTTAGTATTACATTGAAACTGCCCATTCTGAGAAGGAGGAAAGAAGAAAGTAAGAACTTCTTTATTCCTAAGATTTTTAAGTATTTTATTTGTTTTCTAATCTTTGGCATAGGTAAATACTTTTTTCTTTATTATAATCCTTTTTATTCCCATAACATGAGTATGCAAATAATAATGAGCATAAATTTAGATTATAAAGACTTTCCATATATATGAGATTTGAAAATGCAATCTAGTAAAATTTTTCTAAAATTTGAATGGAAGAAATACAATTAATGAAATGACTAAATTATTTTTTGACTATTACTTCATGAAAAGTTTGATTTAAATAAATGTTTAAGTAATTTACATTATAAAAAATTTTTTTAACTTTTTTTAAAATTATTTTTCCTAAGGTCCTGAAAATTCCTGTTAACACCAAGAGACATAAAAATTGCAAACTTTTATTTTTTTCTTTAAAAAATTTTATTAAATGAAAAATTTCGTGAAATTTTGATTTAATTTTTAATAAAATTACAGATAATAATTAAAATGTTTTTTGTGTCCCTACTAATATAAATAAATTTTGTGTGTTATATATATAAATCTAAGCATATAAACATAATCAAGACTGATGAAGAAATTAAAGGTGTACTTAGCAGTTAATTAATATACTTTACTGTCAGTATATATATGGTTTTTGATTGAATACTTTATGGCTGTGCTTTAAAATCATGGATTTATGTTATTCTCAAATTTGTTTGAAAATCTTAGTTTTCTCTTCAGATTTTTTAATTAATGATTCTAAGATATATGCTACATATATATAAGGATACTTAAGCTAAAGAAAAAACTGACTTTCTTGACTGAAAATATAACTTTTTTTGAAAAAATTTTCATGATGTTAAACTAAATGGAGTTATTTTCTTTGATTTTAAAATTTATTCTTATTCACTTTTAATTTGAATCAATAATGATTATTAAAAATCGATTTATATCAATAATGATTATTTATGTATACTTTTAAAATTTGTAAGTCACCTGAAAATTGCAGATGCAACCATCTGCATTTGTGTCATTTCAATTGTTGAAGTTTCATTTTGTTGGAAAATTAAAATAGAAGTTTAACTTATAAGTTAAATATTCTGTTAGAATTACCTTTATATGTAAAACATTTTTATAAGGTTCTAATCTTATGCATATTAATTATGTAAAAGTATGTATAATTCTTAAATATTTTTTTAATTCAGAAATAATATGAATTTAAACTTTTATAATTAATTGCAAATTTAATGTACACATCAAGTTTTTATAAATCTTGAGCATGAACTCTAATGGAAGTTAAGAAAATATTTTATTAACTTATTAGGAAATGATGTTAGTTATAAGCTTATATTTTAATAATTAACTTTTTTCTCTTGTAGTCTAAGTAATTTGAAAAATTATATATTTTCTTCTATATGTATTATATTCAATAGTTTTCCTGGTTTTCTAATCCTTCATGAATTTTTTTTTTTTTTTTTTATTATGTAGAAAGTATTTTTAAATTCTTAAACAATTATAAGTACTTTTATATTTACTTTTATTTGTATTTTGAAGCATTATATTTTAAATTATTCTTGTTGAGCAGTACTTGCTAAATCATCTACCTCAAACTAATAATAGCTTGTGTGGACATTTCCGATAGCAGTATTAATGTTTAGGTTGGCTATATCCATGATAAAAAATGTTATAATGAAAGGTTGAAATTATTTCAGACTTGAGAAGTGAATTCTATACAGGCTTCCAATATTTCAAAATGATTTTAATTGTTCAGTTTATTAAATCTCCTTTCATAAAGACTGATTCTGAAGAGTTCTTTACTTGTGTAATGCAGAATTTGGATTTTCAAAAAGACAATGCTGCTTTGGATTAGAACCGATTGATTTTCAAAATTATTTATCTATAAAAGTGCTTTCTTCAAACTTTAAAAATATTTTACCTCTTGTTCTTAAAAATATTAAATTTTGCTTCAAATTTGTCTCAAAATGAACATGCTTTCATATCACTTTGAGATATTATGTGATAGTATCTCACGATGTTATGTGATAATAGCTTTATATATTTATGTGAGACTTGTTTTTTACAGTTTCGAAACTTTGTAAAAATAAGTACGGAAACACTCTTTGTTAAATACTTGGACAATTGTATTCAAATAACATCCATTACTTATTCGCTTAATGTTAAAATATTGTTGATGACAAAAATAATTCCATTCTCATTAAAGTTACTAAGTCTATTTATAAAAATTTCTAATTGAATTCATTAAACAATACTTCCATTTCTTATGCATAATTTATTCTTTCTTCTTGCAATGTATAATTTAATTTAAATTGATTTCATACTTACTAGAATTATAAGTTTAAGCAATAAACAAATTTAAAAACCTTAAAAAAAGTTGGAGTTCTTTTGATTAGTATCTCACAAAGAATTTAAAAATGGTATGGTAGCTCAGAAGCTTCAATAATTTGGTGACCACTAAGTAAGTACTTATGTACGAGTTCTATTTTTTCATGCTTTTATGTATTGAAGTGTTTACACATGTTTCCTACCATAGATGAAACACTGATTTAACTGGATTTTTTATCTTTCAATTTATTGTTTATTTATTCATAACACAATGTAAATTTCTTGTCTAAAAAAAAAAATTAATATAAATGTATGTTTTGTGTATTGATGTGAAGCGTCAGGATAGGATAAAGTTCAAAATTTAAACATTACAAGAACAAAATGGAATATAAATTGTAAATCATTTTGGATATCAGTTTCACAAAATTAGTAGGAAAATATTTATTGCCATTTTCTATGGTACACACAATTTCATGTTAAGGTCCTTAACTTGTGATAAATAATCATCAAAATAATTTAAAGCTATTTTTGATGTCAACCAATTCATATAAAATTAACATATTAGAATGTGTTTTAAAGAACTTGATTTCATAGATAGGTTCTTTTTATTTCAATTTACTGCCAAATAAATAAAATTGTTACACATAGAAAACAAATTTGTTTTTGCTATTTTTGTGAACAATCCTTTTTTAAAATAAGTTTTTAATATGCAATTTAATGACAGATGATTTAAAAATCATTCGATCATTGCTAACCATGTTATTAATGTCACATTAAAAACATAAGAGGTGTTAGCAATATAATTATTAGTAGCCTGTATAGTTCTGTTGGCAAAAGTATCATTCATTTTCAGATGAGCAAAAATATATCTATTAATAAAAAAAATTCAAACTTTTCATTGATAGACTTAAGATTAAAAGAAACCATTTCAAAATTGATATAAATATACTTAAAAAAATTGTTTTAAATTATTGTATAAACTAAAAGAGCTGACTGTCATGGAGCTTCAGTGAAGCAAAATATCAATAATGGGTTAAAATGTAACTATCTATTGAATAATTAACTCAACTGATAAATCTGAAATATAAAATAAAAAATACTTTGTTAAGTAATTTATTAAAACTTTTTCTGGAAGTAAATATCTTATTTAATTTTAATTATCTCATTTTTGTTAAGATAAATTTATCTTTTAATATCATCATAAATTGTTAGAAAGGAGTTACATAAGCCAGTTTAAAAATGCTAATTATTATAAATGTGGTAAGTAATTAATGTAGAGTTTTGAATGCTTTATGAAATTGTTTTACTTACTGCTGTAGTCTAGTATAATTTTTTTGAAATAATCTTGTTTTAAATCTAATTTAAATGAAAATATTTGATATCATGATCAAAAAATATGTTTTCATAATTAGATATATTTTGCCAACATTAATAGAGGGATATTTATTCGATATGGGAATATTGGCAGCTCCTCCAATAAACTGAGTGTAATTTTTAAAATTTAGTCGTTGAGATTCTGAACAAATTCTGATTTATTTTTTCTCATATCAAAAAGTAATACCTTGATTAAAATATATAATGATTCTGTAACAATTTTAATATTTCTTATTATTGGAATACCTTAATATGATAATATATTTATTTTTTGTCATCAATTAAAATAGTAAATAAATTAATTCTAGGTTAAAAATTGTCTGCTTAAAATATTTTTTATGTAATTATTTTTAATAATGATGCATCGAGAGCAGAAATAATATTATTTAACCTACTTTTTTTTTTTATTTAAAATGCTTTCCCTTCCCTTTTTGCTTTCAAATTTATAAATTACCAATGCAAGCATAAATTTTTATAAATACTGATAACTATGCTTTATATTGATTTTTTTCTTTTTAAATGTTTACTGAGCAAAGTCATGTTTAATCTCACTTTCATAATTTTCATTGTAAAAAGCAAAATTATTTTTGAATGCAATTCTGTTTGTGATTAGATTTGGCGATATATGTCAAATATTTGATTCTGTTTTGATTTAAAATACCTTTTTTAATTTAGAAGTATTAGACCAATTAAATAAAAAATTTTATATTAAAATGGAAAATTTAAAAAATGTAAAATGTTGCAAAGAATACACATGCAAGTCTAATAGTAGAAAATATGTATTTTGCTCATTAATGTACAGTATAAACAGAAAATATATCAAGAAAATTAAGGGTTTATTTCATATATAAATAAAACTTCATGTTATGTAAAATAAATTGCAAAAAATTAAAAATAATTAAAATTTGAAATTCAAAAAATAGTTTATTTAATAATAAAATTAGAAGTTAACTTAAATTAGAAGATTTATACAACTTATGAAAAGAATATCATAGTAAAATTTTGGGTCAACAAATCCAAAGTTATATATAAGGTGAATAAATCTTGGAAGATGTTTGATGATATATAAGAATACCTGTTTATTCATTCTAAACATGTGAGACGAATAATGAGAGAAAATAATGAGACAATTTAGAAGTTTGTAAAATAAATTCAACATGATATAAGTTATCCCTAACTCATAATCTGAAAAAATTTAATCCTGTATGTTTCTCCTAAATAGAATAAAGTTATTAAAACTATTATAAATTGAATAAAAGACCTAACAGCTATCATATATATAAAATATAAAGCACAATCAACTGATATTATTAAGAATTTACATGCATCAATTAAGAATTAAATGCAAGAATGATTCATTGAGTTTCAAAAAAGAAATCTTAAAAAATAGTGCTTTAAGAAAGTTATGAAAATAAATTATTTTTTTCAGACATGACTGAAGTGTTCCTTTTTAAATAATTTCAAAACAAAAATCTTGACTCTAAACAAAACTTATACACTCTCTATTTTAATGCCATATTGACTCTTACTGTCTTGAAATGAATGAGTTTATCTTTGAAGGTTACAATCATCTTATTTACCAAAGTTGTTCACGTGACAAGCATTCAAATATTGTTACCAATGAGTAAAATTCTTTTAACCAATATTTTCAACTGATTAGATAACTTTTCATCTTATAAAATAGAATAATTTTTGAGAATATGATTTATACACACTAATACAATCTTAATTAAATGTCAGTTTTTCTGCTATGAAAAACCTATCTAATTTTATGTAGTCATGTTTTTTCATTATTTTTACATAATCACTAATATTTCATTTTTAGGAAAAATGTATGAAATGGTTGTATTTTAAAACTGCTTAAATTCCCAATACCCTCTAAGAAAATTAACATGTACTTTTATTTCCTCTACATGTACTTTTATTTCCATGTTGTATATTTTTGCTTAATATGATGCAATATTGCATACTTTCAACTAAAAGGATTATTTGACATTTACTTAATTCTGATCTATTTAGTCTTCATCGTGCAATTATTACTGTTATTGTACAGTAATTATTGCATGATGGGAAATATCTGACAAAATTGAACGAGAGAGTTAACAAAAGAATGAGCACATATTTCACCACAAGATACAGACACACAATTTTTAAAATATGAACTGCTATCAAATGATTTCCACTCTTTAGTCCAAATTTAATTTAATAACAGAGAATATTACATGTGTATTTGCTTTCTTCATACTTTATAATGGTTTTCAATTAATAGTGTCAAAATACTGTTATCAATAAATTAAAAAAATTCATGAAAAGTTTTTTTGAATCCCCCTTTTAAATGTATTTCATAATGCGTAAAAATCTTTTGAAATCAATAGATTTCAAAAAAATTTTGTGTAATGTTTAAATTGGCATTTAAAAATTAAGATCAAAGTTTCCTTAAAAGAAAATTTATTTTTATGCTTCTTAGCAAGAGATGGCAATTTTAATCATATAAGTGTTTCTTTTTATGTTGATTATATTTGATTTGATGTTGATTTTTTCAAATAATTTGACTTGAGTTGAATTTTATGTTTTTTAATATCAGCCTGAAAGATTTATCAACAAAAAAGAGTAATTTGGTTGAAGAAAATTGAGCAGAAATTAAACAGATAGCAATGTAAGCTATATATATGTGATAATGTTTCATTGATAAAACATTACTTATAAGATTATAAAATTAACCTTTAATGATAAAGTATACTATTTTCAAAAATATTTACTTTTTAGTCTTATTTGCAAAAATGATCAATTTTCAGACAGCGTGGTCAAAGTCTTATTCTAGTTAGATGTATTGTCTAGTTCTGAAATAATAAAATAAAGAAATGCATAAAATCCTGGAATCTTCTTGGTGCAATAGACAAATTAAGACTACTTTTTTATTTAATAATTATTTTATTCCATCATAAATTTTTCTTGCAGTAAATGAATTTTGAACCATGTTTTTTAAAGTATGGGCTATCATGTATAAGTTACATGTTGATTTTATGCTTTTTGAATCCCAAATGTTTTATTAAATCTAAAAATATACATCTTTATGAAAATTATTTGCAAAATGATGGTTGAACTATTTTCTAACCTAGTTGGTTTTTATAATTAAGATTTATTCCTTTTTTTAAAAAAATGTTATATTTAAGTGGATATATATCCATAGAAGCAGGCTCATTTAAGACAAGTTTTCCTTTTTTTTAATAATTATTTTAAGATTAGTAATCAACAGTAGTATGTTTTTGTTTGCTTGCAATTTCTTGTATATCATATTTCAAATATTGCTGACAGTTATATTAGTAAATAATATTACTTACACATGACTGTACTTTAATTTATTTAACCCCTTAATGAATTTGCTTGTCTCTCAAATGGGTACTCTCGTATATCTCATATTTTATTTCTAATGCCTGTCTGTTCCATTAAAAATTGATAGATTATAATATAACTTATTTATATAGATGGCACTTGGATTATTTTTTTTACCAGTTTTTCCTAAAAAAAACTCTTCCTTTAAGGGGTTAAATGTTTTAAATTCACCACTAAACATACAGAAATGTGCTATGAAAAATTATCCTTCTCCCAAATGAGAGGAGATGCTAATTTGCAAACTGTAAATTTATATTTCAGTGTTTGCAGAGCTATAGAAAATTTTTCAGACAATGATAAAAATAAAATAAACATAAGTAAATAATATATCAAATTAAATAAAAGTTCTACATATTTCTAAAAGTATTCCAACTTAAAAATTATCACGTGAAAATTAAAAAATAAAACTATTAAACGTTTTATTTTTCCAAATTTTTTTAAGATACCGTAGAACATTTAAAAAAAAAATCTGTTGACTTTATAGAAATTCTTAACCATATAAAGGAAAGCCCCATATTTAATGTATTTAATTCAAAGAAGTTTTTATTGATAAATATATTTATACAAATGATATATTCATATTTCTAGATTTAATTATAATTATTTAGTTTCATTCAAAACTTAATTAAAATATTTTTACATTTAAACTCTAACCAAACTTGATAAAATACTTTAATCAATTTGCAGTTACAAAAAATGGGCACTGCTCCATTTACTATGCTAAGTTTTGCTTCTTCTTTTTTTTTCCTTTTTTTCCCCCCTTACCTTTTTTTCTAAATTTTTCCAAGTACTTTTAAAGTGAATATAGGAAACGAAGTTACAGTAAATAAAAAATTATAATGAAAATCATGAATTTTAATCATAATTTGAAATATTTTTGATAGTTAAAAATACTAAGCAATCTTCTAAAATGAAAACAAAGTTTACATATGAAATATACTACTCTGCATATTCATTTTTGTTTAATGTTACATAGTTTAAAAATGGTAGCATTTATATTAACTATGTACAAGTTATTAAAATAGTTGTATGAATAAAATATGCATATCTTTGTGACGTTTTTTTCATGGCAAAGTAAATAATCAAACTTTTGAAGTTTATGCTGAACTTAAATAATTCTTATATTTTTTCATCTTTATTTTATATCAATGTGCATGCAGTTCTAATTATCAGCTAGAAAATGATTAAGTCAAAATAATCAATTTTATTGTTATTACTGATTATGATTCATTTAATAACTAGCTATAATAGTCTCTATCAAAAGTAATAATTCTTTATAGTTTGTTTGCATTTAGACACTATAATATAACTAAGTGATGTTGCTGAGATGTGCAATCTATATAATAGCTTGAAAATTTAGAATAATGTTCTTATTTCAGATCTGCAAAAATATTTACACGATTACAAATTTTTGTTTTAAGGAAATTAAATTCCAGAGAAAACAAGGTTGGACAAAAAAGTGTTTTGTTTTAAAAAATGTAATCTCTAATTTCAAACCTTTTTGTTCTGATAATGTAAAAACTGATTGCTATAGATAATTAATTAGAAACAAAAAATTCTGAGACACTGAAATATGCTAAAAACTGTTTAATTTCAATATATCAAGATGTAAAAGAAAATTTTGAAAATTCTTTATGTGTTGACTAATATCTCTACATTATAATTTAATATTGAATCAAATAGTGCATAACAATAATGCAATGTCAACATGATTCTTTTAATGATTTCCTTGGTTATTTAAAAATATTTATTTCCCCTTTAAATAATACTAAAAAATTAAATTTCTTATTTGAGTCAAGTAAATTTTAATGCAGAATTGAATATTCATTTATAATCACAAAATGTATGTAAATATAATTTACTATTTTTTTTTTTTTTTTTTTTTTTTTTTTTTTTTTTTTTTTTTTTTTGCATATGCTACATTTTTATACAGATATAAAAGCAATTTTAGTTTTGAATATTTTAAACATTGAAAATTTTACCAGCCTTGTGAACATACATTACCAACAATGAAATCTGCAATATAAGAATAATATAAGAATGCAATATAAATTCCATATATTTAAAAAAATAATGATTTTAACCATTTGTGAATAGTTTTATCCCTTCAAACAAGGCATATAAATGTTATTTTGCATATAATGAGATCTGTTTTGCTTATTTCTATTAATATTTTTTAATAAAAATATTATATGCTCTATATATCTATTTGTAATGATAGCATTTTTTATTAAAAATTTTATTTTGATAACAAAAATGAAAAAAAAAAATATTCATAAAAAATGGTTTTTTATTTTATTAAATAAACTTAATATTATAACAGTTGTAAAATGTATGTTATAGAATAATATAAACCTTTAGCATGTTTTCATCATTTTCCTAATTTTAGAAATTTTACAGAAATTCTTCACATTATCAACTAAAATAAAAATAGACTTCTTTGGAGATGAAATAAGATACAACTTCAAAGCAGCATGATATCAAGCAGATTTTTTTATATGAATACTGAACTACATATATTATGCAGTAAAATAGTTTTATTATATAGATGATGAATTTCAATTAAAAGGTTTTAACATATCTTAACATAAAAATTTCTTTTTGATGCTATAATTATTATTTTTATTACCTTTTAGTATATCATAAATATTTCTTGGATGAAAGTAAAGGGTGAAAAATTTATGTACCTTGATCTATCAATATATACTGATACTATTAACTAGTATATAAAGAATTAAGTAAACAAATTATAAAAAATGTATTTTTTGCCATAACAAATGCAGAAATTACTATGAATATTGATGTATGTCAAGTTTCATTCTTATAATTCTTTTTTATTGTTAAAAGCATTTTTGTTTCACAACTTTGTAATTTATTGATTTACGTTTAATGACAAGTGAGGTAATTTTCTTAACTGGAGTCTTAAGTAGTTCTACAAAAGTGTATTCATTATATAACAGATCTTATTAAACTTACTCAGTTTAGAGACTGCATGTGGCTTTGAATAGAAATAACATGTTGTAACAAAAATTTCATAGGTTATTTAGCTAAAATTTCCATGCAATAAGTAACAGCAATATTTGATGATCATGTCTATTAAATATGAAATTACTCCATTGCACTTCTGAGGAATTTTATTCAAATAAGTTTTCATTGAAAAGAAAACAAACTCTGTCACTCTAATCACAAAAGTTTCATTGCTTATCACATTAATAAAGCTCTTATATTTCTTTATAGCAGTAATTTTCTATTTGTATGTTCAAATAAATTAATAATCATAACGTTTTTCAAATAATTTCCTCTGTATTTTGACACTCTGTACAATAATTTTCTAGTCAATAAATATTTTATAACTTAATGTGTTAAATTTTAAAGTCAAATTAAACATAATTTGAGTATTGAGAAGAAAAGTATGTCTTTTTAATTTTTTTCTTTGAAAAATAGCAAAAGTTTAATATATCTTTCATAATATTTAAAATTTTTAGTTTAAAGTAAATTTCTCGTTGAATATATATTTAAAGAAATGTTTGCATAATATTCTTGATTACTTAATATTATAGTTTCTTCAGCTTTTTATGGGTTCTCATTTCTCTTCTAAAAAAGTAGCTATATAAATATGTTCTGTTTATATACTTATCTATTGAATTACATGATGTGTGTTGAAGTCTAATATCAAATTTCTAAAGGTATTTGATATTCAATTCTAAATAGAAGTTATTCACTACTTATAAAAGAATATAACATTAGAGCTCTATCATCAACAATAATTACACACCAATCATATAAATTTTTCTGTGAATTCATATTCTCAAAAATTAAAACTAATATATATTATATTGGGAATAAAAAACACAATTTTAAATAGATATTCTGTTAATATGTAAAAAAGGAGGAAAAAAAGAACATATAAAATAATTTAGATCTGGCTCTATGCTAAAGTTAAATTCTATGAAAGTTTAATAATAAATGTTCTTGAATAAACTAACGGAAGTTTCCACATAAAAATTTGCTGAATTGTATTGCATCATAATATATCTCTTGTCATTGTATAAAATAAATCATAGATATTGTAATATATTAAAATTTTGGTGGAAGGCCTAAGTACTTAAAGGTAATTATTTTACAGATTTTTCATATCACTAAAACATTTCAAAGTAATAGATAAAGAAATAAAACTTTCCTCTTTTAGCGAGTTCTTATAGCACCACATTTCTTTACAATCATTTATATTGGCAATAAAGTCGACATATTTTATTTATATTGAAAATTTGTATTTTCAATAGACAATTATGATTACAGCTTGAATTACATAACATAGTTTTAAAAATTTTTTCAGGCATACAACAAAATACTTCCAGTATAAAGATGGATGCTTTATTATTAAGTCATAGTGATGGCCATATGACTTCAGAAGAAATAGAAAGGCACTTAGAAGCCAAATTAGAAGCTAAGCAGTCATTGAGAGACTTGATACCAGAAAAAACACCATTAACTGTACCTGTAGAAATGTTTAGCAATGAACCAGTGATTGATTGGTTTGTATAATTTTTTAATTTTATAAATTTTATTTCTTAAACTAAATTTTTAAGCCAAAAAGTATTTATTAGAATGTTAGCTTCATACAAATTTTTAAAAAATGAACTTAAGATGTAGATAAAAAGCAATTAAGGACTTTGTTTTGTGTAACTTTAACAGTATTACACACAAAATATGCATGTAT
>JAPDSC010058884.1:484998-500447 GCA_026290005.1 Latrodectus geometricus
TTTTTTTTTTCAAGAAAAATTAATTTTGTCTACAAAAAAATTATGTTCTAAAAATCATGAAATGATGTATATTTTGTAAACGACATTTGATTGTGCTCCAATGTTACTACCTGCTACAACAAAAAGAGCATTTGTAAAGAAGCATGGTTACAAACATATTAAGTTAACAATTTCAAGTTTATTTATGGTTGGAGCAAAGAGTTAACTTTGGAGGCATGGTGCATGAAATAATTGGAAATAAATTATAATAGAGCTACTGACTAGAACAATTATGAGTAAAAAGTCTATTCTTTTCAATAGTAAAATATGACCGAAAAAAATAGGAGAGATCAATATAACAGTTTAATAAGTCGAAAACTCATTTTAAATGCCATAAAACAATGAAGTACACAACTTTTATAACAGTATTTGTTATAAATCCCCTAGAATGAAGTGATTATTTTTTTAATTTATTTTATTATTAAATATTCTATTTATTTAAGAGCTTTGTTAACTAAGGGAGGCCAACAAATTGTGCACAACTAACTGGAAAATATCTAACCCTATATAAAAAATAGCTTCCTTCAATTTTAATTGAGAAACATTTTTCACATCCTTTTTTTAAACTAATTAGCAGATTTTGATGTATTACAAAAGACTTGATAAAGTAATTTTAGTTACCTAGTCATTAATTTTTTCCATTATTCCATTTTTGGCAACATTTATACTTATACAATATCCTATAGCATTTAAATTTAAAAAGCACCAAAGAGTTGGATCAATAAAGCATAAAAAAATTCTTTTTTTCTTAAATTTTAATCATTCTCAGTGTTTTACTTCAAGCTAACATTTAATTGTGCCAGTTGAAATACAATTAACAAGAAAACAAAAAATAATAAAATAAAAGCATATTAGAAAAAATTACATAGGGTTTCAAAAATTCATTATACTAAGGTTTTTATTGCATTTAGAAGAGCCTGGAATTTGATTCTTTTTGGAGCAATGCAATTGCATATGAAATATCCTATATTGTGTCTAATATTTACTTCTCTAGTATTAAATCAATATGGTTCATGGGTGTTTGTTCACATCAAAAAAAAAGAAAGGCCACCCTAAGCTGCAATTTCATCAAAATTAGAAATAACTTTTGTTATATTCATAAACGTAGCAATTTTTTAAGTTATAAATTATAAAAATATAATGCACAGGTAATCAAATTCAAATGTTCTTAAAAATATGTGAAAGTAATCAAAATTAATTTATACATTTTAAGAATAAATAATACATTTGAAGAATAAAATGCACACTAATGAAAAGAATAAAATTAAAATCCTCACACGATTAAGAAATAGCGAGAAAACATTGTAGAATTAAATATGTATTGTACTTACATAAAATCAAAAATTTAATAAGAATATTCCAAATGATCTGCAATTGTACTATTGCATTTATACTGTTTTTTATAAGAGAATTAATATTTTAAACATTACTCTTAGTTTTTTTGCTCGTAAAAACAGATAGAATATTTACAGACTTATTCCTTTAAAAAATTAGTTTCTTTAATATGGAAAAGAACTAATACAAAATTTTCGCACAAAATCATTGAATAATTCTCAATAATGGAAGCGATTATTTTTACAATTGAAACTTTCTTTTTCTAATAAAGAAAATTCAGAGAAATAATTTCATTAATTGAAAAAAAAACATTAGTTAAAACCAAGGATTACTTTAAATGAGAAAATTATATACCTGACATCATAAAACCGCCTACTGCTTCAAAAATATGGCCGTTATCAGCTCAGTTTGCAAAAACAAAAATTTCAGAAACATATTACTGCAAGAGTTAGTTCGGACCATGCATATTAGATTTTTCAGATAACAAAATTATGTAGCAACAAAATGATTTGATATTTATAAAATGCATTTATTATGTTTAAAGATATTTTAAAGAAAAGGAAAATTATAATTACGGTCTGCATCAACAAATCGCAATGAAGCTAGCAAAAAAAAAGTTTTTATAATTCTTATTAATCATCAAGCTTTTAAATATACTTTATAGTAATCATTAATCAACAAAGAGTAATCTGTTTTATCTATGAGTCATTAATTAAAGCCACAACATATATTCACACAATTTTATATTAAGTCACGAGATAGAGTAAGAGAGAGTCGAAATATTTGGCTCCCTATGCGAATTCCAACGCATGCGCAATTATTTACCTTTTTCTTGTTTATCAATTTTATATATATATATATATATATATATATATATATATATAAATGTGTGTCTATATCTGTCTACATTCAATAGATTCAAAAAGGATACATCCAATCGCCGAGAAATTTTGGGAAAATTTTAGGTATATTCTTTAGGAAGGTTTTTGAAATTTTTTTTTAAAATCAGAGTTGGAACTCAAGAACAAATATCCCAAAACTATCGAAATAATTTTTAATTATTAATATTTGTTAAAAGTGTAAACATGAATAAATTGAAAAATTAAATTTTTACGCATGAAATTATCTCATTTTTTTAACTTTTATATTTTTGAATTTACTTTTATAAAACAATTTAAACTGTAAAAAACAACATAACCATAATAATTATTATATTAACAGTTGTAATAAAAATATAAATAGTAAAGTAAAATTGGATCCTTCTGTTTATATTTTTTCAATTATTGTTTGTATATTACAAATTATATTAAAATTTAAAATATTTTAAATACTTAAATTGTGTTTCCTTTAGATTTCAACAAATTAATTTAAATTACAAAAACAGCATTAACGTGTTTGACGTTTGATTTTTCGCCAGCGAATTCCAATAAATACAAAAATGCAGTGAGAAAAGTTTAACAACTTTTAATAAGACTAAATAATTAATACGTGAATTTAATAAAAAAAAAAGTTTTGAAAATATACGCAAGTACAATTCATGCTTCCAAAGGACATTGATCAGAGGCACAAATATAGTTAGCGCATATTATATGACAACATTTAAAGTATAAGGGCAAATTTATCACCATGCTGGATGACTTCTACCTTTGCCAAATGCAACTTTTCTTATTTCAATTATTCTGGCAACAATAAGATCACGAAATAATATCGCAATTGCTATTTCATCATCTGGTATTGCAGCAACTCTTTTGGGCGGTGGTCGAACAGCACATTCAGAGATTGAAATTACCATTAAATATGCAGGTAATTGAAACCGTAACATGTACTGTTAGCAACTATTCTGGGATGGGAAAAGTATTAAGATCATGTCAACTGATAATATGGCATGAACGCACCATGGCACACAAGAAATTATTGGAAGCACTCAATCGCACATTTAAAAATTTGAGAGGAAATGAGAAGCTCTATGGTTGTGCATTAATTTTACTAGATGGTGATTTTTGACAAACTCTACCAGTTATACCACGTTCAATACCTACAGATGAATTGAGTGCATGTCTCACATCATTAGTGTTATGGGGGTATATAGAAAATATCATTAAAAACCAATATGCGTGTTCAATTTCAACAAGATGTATCTTCTGTACGATTTTCAAAACAATTGTTAGATATTGAGAATGGTAAAATGGAAATAGCCGAAACCACACATGCATTACATTATACTAAAAAACTTTCGTCACATTGTAAAATCCACTGATGAATTGATTGCTGAAGTTTTTCCAAATTTATCACAGAATTATAAAAATAATCAATGGGTTAGTGAAAGTGCTATATTGGTAGCCAAAAACATTGATGAGAATTTAATAAACTTCACAATTCAAAATGAAATATCTGATGAAGAAACAACATATAAATCTATAGATACTATTGTCAATCACAATGAATCAGTTAATTATCCAATAGAATTTTTAAATTCATTGGATTTACCAAGAATGCCACCGCATATTTTATCTTTGAAAATAAATTCCTCAATCATTTTTCTACGAAATATAAATTCACCGCGACTATGTAATGGAAATAGGCTATCACTAAAAAAATTAATGAATAGCATAATTGAGGCAACCATTTTTAATGGAAAATATCAAGAAACATGTACAACTACCACGCATTCCCATGATATCAACCAGTGGTGTTGTTCTAATTTTTTTTTTACCGGAACGCGTATATATAATTATATAGACAGGGCCGATCCTTGATAGGCGGCCGCTCTGTGTGGTCTCATGTCCCAAATTTAATGACGGGGGGGGGGGGTGGTTTTCCATGATAATCCTGGCTGTGGCGATTTTTTTTTTTAGGTCTCATGTACCAAATTTGCCGACGGGGGGGAGATTTCCCCCAATTTTCGCCTGTCATTAGAATCAGCCCTGTATATAGCATAAAAAGGAAAAGAAACGAAAATCATTACGAAAGCCATTTTGTATATATATATATATATATATATATATATATATATATGTTTATTACAATAATAGGAACGTTTAATAAAAATTAGTTAACAAATTATAAAATGCAAAATGCACATAGTAGATACTCAAACAATATTGCATAAATATTTTTAACCATACATGAAAACACTTTTTATAAAATATTCCAAATAGGATTATGCTCAGGATCTTGTTGTTGAATTTTCCTTGTTTTATTGTCATCCGCTGAACCATGAGACCTTAACGAAGTTTTTACATAATCATCTATAGGAAGCGATAGGAGCGCGTTGGAGGCATGCTGCTTCAATGTGCGGCCTGCCTAAAACACTTTTAATCGACACTTTTACTTAGGTAGCGTGCATTGAATATTTTGCTATTAGTACTTATTAATCTTATTATTATATTGTATTGGTTGGGGTTCGGTTCAAACCCTTGTTTACAATAATACATATAAAAATTCGTCAAAAATTAGAAAAAAATCAGCAATTCTTTTTAATTTTTTTTTTCAATACGTCAGCCAATTCTCGTTATTAGAAATCATCTTTAGTTCTGGAACGCGTTCCTGCCCAAAAAGGAAGTACCGGAACGTCGTTCCGGAGCGTTCCGGCTCGACAACACCACTAATATCAACGGATACTCCATTTGAATTCAAACATCTGCAGTTTACTGAACGACTAGCCTTTACAATGACCATTAACAAAGCGCAGGGACAATCATTGCAAATATATGGTTTAAATTTGATAAATCCCTACTTCTCACATGGGCAGCTGTACGTTAGGTGTACGTACGTGTTTTGATAAATGAACAGTCATAATATCACAAAACTGATATTTTTAATCAATCAAAATGTATAACAGAATTCAATATAATGCAAATAAAGTTTCGTTGGTTTAACACATATCTACAATGACTCACATATCTACGTTATAGTTTGTCAAGGCGGATTCGTTTTTTTATAATTAGATCATTTTTTTTAGAGAATATTGAAAACTATCCTTATCTAACAAAAATAATACATGTTTTATGAAGATTTCATATTCTTAATTCTGTAAACTCATTAAATTATATCATTGCTTTGAATATAATATAATTATAGTTAAAAAAGAAATAGTTGCGGTAATTTTTAGAGCTATAAGTTTTTTATTCAAATTCAAGCAAATTATCAGCACAATATAAAAACTAGAATTATAATATTTTTCATGTAAATTATGCTTGGAAAACTAAAAGTATAATAATGTATTCCTGAATTTTAAAAATCTAAATTGATTCTGCAGTAACAAATAAATAAAAAAAAAATTTTTTTTTATATGTTCACATGATTTCAACAAACTGTTAAAAAAATAACATATTTCAATGAATTTTATTAAATAAGTTAAATAAATTTATTACTAGTATAAAAGAAAATTTTAATAATATGAAAATATTAATTATTAATAATAATTTTTTACGTGAAAATGAGTATTCCTAATACCTTATCAGAATGCATTTAGAAAATCACAAGTAAAGACTTTTATGTAACAAATCATTTATTCTTTAACTACAAAATATTGAGAATGCAAACAATATATATATGTAGATCATTTACTTTTAATTATGAATCAAAAATAAATGATATTTTTACATATAGTCTTCAATAAATGCGTTCTTTAATTCTTAATAAAAAGTCTACTGTATAGTTATTTTTAAACTTGATTTGGCTCAGCAATATGTATATAAACAAATTAGTTTAATTCTAACATTTTTTTTTAATTTTCAAATATAGTATTAAAATTAATTTGTTAAAAAGCTATAACATCTAAGCAACCTCATCAACATATTGTATGTAACAAATTTGTTTTTTTCAGTTATATATATTAAATACAAGAATCAAATTTTTCAATAATATTAAAAGTTTATTTAAACGTGGAGTATATTGCTCTGCGCATTTTATTGAAATTAATTTAAAGCTATATTTATATATGAGAAAAGTTAGATATTAAATTTCAATTTATTTCCTTTTCATAAAAAATCCATATTTAGTATTAATATGAATTTTAATGTACCATAGATTTCTCAAATGTTTGCAAAACATGGCTTATTTCCTTGCGTAGAGAATATTTCTTATTTGTCAAAAGAGTTTCTATTTTTTGAGTCAAAGATCTTCGATCTACATTATTTCATACAATTAATAAACTTTCTAAAATTCAATTCAAATATTAATTTTTAATTACAATAATTAATTTTTTATTTATTTTATACTTATTAATAAATAATAAAAGGTAATATTTAATATTCCAAAAATTATTTTAAGGACCTCTGTAAAGATTTATCATGAATCAATCCTCATCATAAAAATATTTGATAAAATTTACCGCAAACATTATTTGCATGGGAGGGGAAAAAACAAGAGAAAAAGAAATTAATTTGCTTTGTCACCAATGTCTTGTCAGATATATCTAACTTTCTTTAAAACAAAAAATGTCGCTAGTTTTTTGTGTCATTTTCTGACTGATTTGACTTCTTTTGTACTTATCGAAATAAAAACTTTAGGATTCCAAAGGCATTGGTGATCTATGTAAATTAAATAAAATTAGTGAACAATTAAGGTGCTCAAAAATTTAATTACAAGTACAGGTAGCCCTCAAACAACACGGTATCTTATAACACGGTTTCTCTATAACACAATTCGTAAATTGCGGGAACCCTCCTATAACACGGTTTCGCTATAACGTGATATGAAAATTGCAAATCCTTTGTACATTCAACACTGTATGCACTTCTACAACCGCAGCAAGGCTTGCTGTACTAAAGATACAGCGTTGCGGAAATGTATATTGGTTCTTAACCGTACTTGTAGATAAAGTTTTATATGGGCACGCACGAGGCGATAGACCTGATGTGTATTAAGTATTCCAAGGCATGAACCGACACTTGAGACGGTCACCAACGGGGACTGTTTAGTTATAAGAGTTTTCCGCGCGGTCTTGGCCTTAGACTAATTTACGATCGGATCAAGTGGCCGATGCGGCTTATCGAGTCACGTGTACGATGTCCCTTCCAAATTGCATCGTACACGTGGAAGTCAATGAAAGGTTTTCGGATTTTGAGGATGATAGCTCTGAGGAAGATCGTGCAGTTAACAATTGAACATTAAAAAAATTACGAGAAGGCCTATGCTTAGCAGAAAATCTCGAGTCATTTTTCTTGAATATAGACCCTATCACGGAAAGAAGTCGAAAATTCAAAAGGGAGCTGCAAAACTGTTTAGCTCCATACCGCGAAATTTAAAATGACCTAGTAAGAACCAGCAAGTAAAGTTCAATTCAAGATTTTTTTAAGAGGGAAAAACATGCAAAAACTTTAAATAGAGAAAAAAGTTCTAAAAGTGAAGGCGATATCGTTCCATCCAAAAAACGTTTTCGGTTGATTATACTGAGCAGTCACGACGAATAAATTCACTAAATTAGGGTTGCGTTAGATTAAAATATTTTTTTCTTACTTTGAGTTGTATATACATTTATTATTTAATAAAAATCAAGTTACTTATATAAGTCGAATTAAAAAATATTTGTTTTTAATAAATTTTTGGAACGTAACCCCCCTTTTTGTATTTGCTCTGAGTCTCATACAACACGGTGTCACACAACACGGCATTTTCTAGGAACCTAACTACCATGTTATAGAATGGTTACCTATAATTATGTTTTCAAAAAATTATAATTGTGGCTATAAAGATTTATTATAAATTCTTTTTCTGATAAAAATTTGCAATTTACTTAATTCAAGAAATTCAAATTTCTAACACGAGAGTCATAACAATTAGAAGTTTGTTTTTATTATGTCATACAGAATGTTGTCACAGATTAATACAGGCCAATATTCAGATCTTACACTTCAAAAATATTGTAATCATTTTCTTCAAGTACACAGGCGTCAGAATTTTTATAGGGAACCAACTTTTGCAGCTCTATTTCATGAAACCAGTTAATTTTTATATGAGAGTACAATTGTTTTTATTTTTTATTGCGTTAATCAACCAAACCGTAATGACTAAATCTAAGGCACTCAGTAGTAGATGAATTTCAAATAAATTGTCTTCACTTAAATTTTGGCTTGAAAACAGTAACAGACAGAAGATTCATTCAGAATAAAATAAGTTTGAGTGTCACTTCAGAAATAGAAGTACACCAGCGGGGCTGCCTCCGTCTTCTATCTGTAGTTCAAAACTAATAAGCGGTTGGCTATATCTCGTGGCAATAAGCAGCCATAGAAAAAGTATTGCAAATAAAAAACAAACAAAATGTTTTCGTCTTTGACGAATTGTTAATGGAAACATTGAGAATTGCATTTCGTTTTATATAATAAAAATCTTCATTTCGTGTATTATAATTTGTTTTGTCTGAATATTCTTTTTTTTTTATTAAAGCTTTCTTCCTAAAAAGCACTCAAAATGGGGAAAAAACAACATCAGAAAGATAAAATGTATGAAAACTTTTAATTTCGTGTATCTTTATATTTAGCGATATAATTCTTGTAAGAAATTATTTGAGAATATTATATTCTTAAAAGCTTGTTCCTTTTAGAAAATGTGGTAAAGAATTTTACCAAATCTGATTTATTAATGAAGGATATATAACCAGAGATTGAGAAATTATAATTTAGTCGGTAAAGTCCTCGGAGAGCCTACAGCTTTGGTGTTAAATTGAAAAAAAGCGCCAAGGCAGAACAAAGTTGTGATATTAGAATTCCGGAAATAGTTAGGTTTATCATATCTAGTATATCAAAGTAGAACATTACCTAGACCGGCAAAATTTATCGCCAACCAAAACTATCCGCGCCAGGGATGTGGGCTCTGCTAGGATCTAACCTATTTCGGTCTTACGTAGTATATTTTAATCAAACTGTACAATCATGTGAAGATATTGTATTCTTATATTGTTAATAGAAGCATGGCTAAAACTGCAATATTAAAACTTTTTCAATGAATAAAGTTTTAATTTTTAATTGTTTTCTTGGAAATGTTCAATTTTATTAATAGGCAATAGTAAACCAAGTAAAATATTTAGTATGAAAGGATTTTTTTCATTTTTGTTTATATATATATATATATACATAGATAGATGTACTAATTTTAAAGAATGCAATATGATACAGTATCTGATCCTTTTAATTTATAAAATAAGGGAGAGTATAGTTGTTAAAAATTAAATTGCTGTTTTCAATTTATGTACTTGACTGGCAAATTATCATCAAAATTAAATAATTTTCTTCGGTTCAAATATATAAAATTGTCATTAATTGCCAAGTGAATACATCTTTTTAAACACTAAACAAATATATTTTATGTTGGGATTAAGTTTAGACTCTTGTAAAGTTAAATGGAAAAATTCACTGAAGATTAGGTAATAATATTATATCCTGTGCTTACATTATATTTTAAGTATTACTATAATATTCATTAAAAGATAGACATTTTACACTTGACTATACTATTATTATTACAAATATTCTAAATGATGGTATAAAAAAGGTAATAATGTAGTAATTAAAATTCATTTTATCTCCTTTAAAATTTTATCTCTTCAGAAGGAAAAGATAAAATTTTAAATTCAGAATTTTTTACAATCACCAAATATATGTTAAAAATTGTTTTATGTGGTTGTCGTTCAGAATTAATTTTCTTTTATTGAACTCAAAATGCTGATCATAAAATTATGAAGGACAATTTTAACCATGTTAATAAAAAAATAACACATGGTGTCAAATAAAGAGAATATAATGATGGTGTCTCTGTGTTTGTTAAATTTATTGCCAAAAAACTGAATAATTGCAGTGCAAGAAACTGCCTTATCATTATTAAATTCATCACATTTTGGGTTGTCAACATTACCTTGATTTTTTTTGAGTCACTTAAATTTGAGTTTGGTTCACTTTTCATGTATTATTCACTTGGTTTTTTAATTGTTTCATTATCCAAAGCATATATCATAGTTCATGTAATTGGGATCTGAATGTATTTTTCTCCCGTTCAACAACTTATTGCTTATGAAATAAGTTTATATATCTTAAAATCATTAGAGATGCTATGTGTCGCTGCTTTAAATGTTCTTTTAAAATTTCTGAAAAGGAACAAAATATTTTATTAGTTCAAAATATCTAATTATTAAATCAAGTATCGATTCTCTTTTCTTGATCAATATGTTAATCATTTTCTAAATTCAATGTTCTACCTAATGCCTGATTATCTTAGATGGATTTTTTACCATCTTTGAACTTTTTATACCAATCTAATTATTTCTTGATAAAAAGTCATTTTTTTTTTACAATATTTGAAATACTTTTAAAACAGAAATTATATGAAAACAAAATTTAATGCATGCTTCTTTATCAATGACATCTATCCTTTTGACAAAATTAAAATTCTTCCATCACTAAAAATTAATTTATTTTCAAGAATTTGAAGAAACAAATTTGTAGAAATCCTAAAAATATTCAATATTAGTTTGCAGACAATATCTATAGAAGAAATATAATTGCAACATACATTACACTTTTTGATAACTATAGTATAATTCATTTGGAGATTTTTCAAAAAAGAAAGTTGCTTCTAAAATTTATTTCATAATGCAACCATTTGTTCAAAGGTTAGAAATTAACCATTAAGAATGAGCATTAAGAGTAAGAATGAGCAATTTTTAAATAATATTAAAATTAATTATGATCAATTTCTTATCTTTGCAATTAATCATTAAATTTCAAATTTAGGTGTAACCAGCAAGGTTGTGTTGGTTTATTCCTATTTAATTGGGAATTTTAAATACTTTTCAAATTTTACTGCTCTAAATATCCCAAGTTTAAATGTTTATTGTGTTTCGGAATCTACTTCTAGTACCAAATTATTGTAAATGTAATTTCTGGAAGTTAATATCCCGTATGATTAAAAATAACTATTGTAAGAGGAGACAAACCAAATTATTTAACATACACAATTAATGTTTAATTGACTTTATAAGTTAAAAGAGATGAGTATTATACTTCAAATACTTAGTTGATAACTTTCTTTAAATATATTTGTTCTGGTTCTCTAAGTACTAATAGAAGTCATTACTTTTAAATATTTAAATACTGAATTTTATCATTATTTAATTTTAGAATATCCACAGTTTTTAAGAACTATACTACCCAGTTTTAAAGTTGGCTTAGATTTTTCTTTTCCAAATTAATTTTTTAACTTAATTTATATTTTATTTTGTGATGCATAAAATCCTTTTTAAGTTTTTTTATTTCCATGATTTTTTGACTTATTTTTAAATAAGTCACTTTCAAGTTTAAATAAGAGACTTTTTATCGAAGACTTCCAAAATTATCAAGTTTTAGTTTGCATACTTGTAGCAAAGAAATATTTCATGTGAATTTACATTAGATCTTAGTTTTATTTTATATAAGTATCCTCTTTTTATAGTTGCTATATTCAATACTTCATAATTTTTATAAAACCTTATTAAAAGATTCTAAAATTAAATGTTCAATAAATATTGAGCACTTTTCTTACATTAAAGTCATGCAAATTGTATCTACTTGAGCAGTGTATGTTATTTCATATTTTTACTAAATCTCTTTGATTGTAACAATATCTTTCATGTTAGAGAAAACATTTTGGAAATTTTTTCATACAAATATAAACATTGATTTAAATTACTTCTCAATAAAATCCAAAAAAAGTTAATTTTTGGGAAAACTGCATTTGTGTGTGTCCATTTATGATGAAGGTTTAAAATTTAGATATAACAAATTCATGCTGAAGAACATCTTAAATTTTTATTAACTTCAGTAAAACATTTTTTAAATTGTGTTAAGTAATAAAAGTTAGCTTCCCTATGGTGGTAACTGTTGCTATAGAATGAAAGTATTTTAAAATAATTTCCAGCTAGATATTATGGCCCCAATTAGTTAGTACAAATGAGCAAAAGGTTTATTGTCGTCATAGACTGGCAATCAAACCAAAACTTATGAAAATTACATAGAATAATCTTTAACTCTTAATCTCATTTATTTAAAATTTTAAAAGTAATTCTATAAATATTTAGTATTTATATTTTAACTATCTACATCAAAATTTATTCGATCAGATATTTATCTTTTATGAAATATTGTTATATCTTTCATTTATATGTGTTAACATGTCTACTAAAAAGTAGACAGTAATAGAAATATTGCACTATTAATGATGATTTCAAAAAAAGTCATATTAAAAAGAAATCTCTTTTGAAAAAAATTAGTCTGAATTCTGTCTAATTGTGTTGACAAATCACTTGCTGAATAAATAAATTATTGTACCAGCATGAATTTCTTCATACAACAGTTTTTAATTTACATTGAAAGTAACTGTAATTTTAATAACTATGCATATGATCTTTGCATTTTTTATGTTATTAGTGCCTGATTTCGAAAATTAGGTTGAAAATGTTTTAAGAGTGTTTATTTAAATTAAAAAAAGTATTACATGTGCTTTTAATTAAAATAATTTTTATGTGAAAATTTAAAGTTTTGATTTCTTTAATTTAAATGTTCCAAATGAGTTAGTTTAGAGAATATGCATATTTTTTTCTTAATTATAAGTGCTTTTGTTATTTTTTGAATTTCATGCATATACCAGTATTCAAAATTGAAAGAATTTACATACTTTGTCGAATTTCATGGAAAGAACTGAAAGAAACAAAACTACAGTCTTGAAAGAAAGATGCAAATCTTATGTGTCAAATGCATAAATGTTAGGCGTTTTAGTAGATCTAGTAAAATATAGCATTTGTGGAATACACAAAAGTGGCAAAATCCTCCTTTTGTTTGCTCACAGACCTTAGTGAATTTCTTTGTGTTTTTTGTAACAATAAGTTAAATTCAAATTTAAGTTGTACAATTTTGTGGAAAGCAGGACACGTTCTCCACTAAGTGATCTAGGCTAATATTTTGTTATGTGGCTCTATACTTCTTCATGTCCTTAAAAGCAGTATTAGGATTAATGTAAAGTTCATATTCCTAATACTACTTTCGAATATCTTTTAGTATATGAGATTTTGTAGCCCCATATTTGTTTTCTCAGGGATGCCATTGGCCCTGATTTCATATTAATAGCACTGCACAGCCACATAGAGTTTAGCTGATCAACAATATTTTAGAAAGAGAATTGATTTACCTGGTAAATTGACCAGTCAGACTACATTTCTACAGAACATGTCTAGAATTCTTTGGAAATGGTAATTATAACTTTCTTCACCCTTTGAAAATCTGTTTGAATGATTATCAAAGGGGAGTTACTAGAAAACATTATTATTGAATAAATGCTACAAATTGCCATTTGTTTTCTTAAATTGCTTTATTTACAATATGAAATCAGTGCAATTCATCTATGAAAATGGTAAAAGTAGATTATACCTTATTTTAAACGTTCTTATTCTGTAAACACTGTTTCCTATATGTTAACTTGTCAGTAATTGTTCTGTTATGCATGTGTATTGTTGCTTATTCTCTTTATGTTTAAGATATCAGATCAGTTCCTGAAAGTTGTTGACCACCAAATAATGTATAATAATAGAATTATTAGTTGTTAAATCCCACTTAGAAAGTCTGATGCATTTCAAAATATGATCTGGTGTAGCTGAATGGTCACAGTATTTTGTATAAGTGTGATAACTTTTCTTGAGATCATCTAAGGAAATATTCGCTTATCATCTTAAAAAAAAAAATCAGTTTTTGTTAAAATAAATTTTATTAAAATCTACTTGATAATTTTGATATTCTCTTAACTTTGAACGTTTCTTAACCTTATGTCTATAATTTATGGCACATTTGATGCCATACATGACACATTTGATATCCATATGAAATCAAATGTGTTATGTGTATTTTATATAATTTAATACTTTAATATTTTGGGTATAGTTCATAATATTATTTTTCAAAGGATTTTTTGTTTAATGCAATCTAGTGATCTCTTTTTAAATGTACATGTTTGCTTGATGAAATCAGTATGCTTGCAAAAAGCCACTTGCTATTCCTTTTGATTACATATTTAACATTTAGCATTTTTTTTGTTTTGTTTGTTTGTTTAAATTTGAAACCTCTGTTTCATACTTTCCATCTCCTATAAGAATTTTATTCAGTATTTCTTATGAATATTTTTTGTTGGATGTTCTTCCTCCATTTGTATTATGAATCTAGGCTCAAACCTAATTTTATTAAAACATCCTCTGTAGTTGCAGAAATTATAAACCAAAATCTCTGAATTTTGAACTTCAGTATGTATACATAACACTTAATTCCGTACCTATACATAGTATGGAATCAAATGTGTAATAATAATAATATGTGATATGTTATAAAATTTTTAATTTAGTTCTGTTGCTTACTTATTTTCTTTTCCTGTGTAACATTACTATATTATGTTTTTTAAAAATCAGTACTGTTTCTTGACTGATTAAAAATGAATTATTAAAAAAAAATGTTATTTCTGTTTCTGATTTAATACAAATGAATTTTATTATTCATTTTTAACTAATATTATATTTATTAAATTAAGTGAAATTCTTTTTTATTATCTTATACGGTTGTCTTCTGATATAGAAATTGAAAAAATTATCCATTATAATAAATATTTCAAATTACAATTTCAGTAATTGGTACCAAATTTAAAAAGGGCTGAGTCCGCACCAATGAGTACAATTTTTCCTAAAGGAGATATCTTTTGTAAATACAATAATTCTACATGAGTTAATGTCATACTGATTGATGGATAAATTCAATCTGAATATTGCAAATTTTCATCATTAAGTTGACTCTAGAAAATTTTCCTTTATATAAATTAATTTTTCACGTTTGTAATATAAATATGTTCATCTGTTCTTGTAGGTATCTAACAGCTAGTGAATGGAGTCAGTTTTATGGTGGAAAAAAATTTGGTATGAATGATTTATCTATTGCTTTCAATACTGTTATTTTAGATCATTGTGAATATTGTGTGTGAAATTCATTTTACATCATCTTTCCTCAAAATAAATAAATAAATAATAATAATAAATAAATAAAGAAAAAATAAAATAATAATAAATAAATAAA
>JAPDSC010058884.1:500457-533303 GCA_026290005.1 Latrodectus geometricus
AATAATAAATAAATAAAGAAAAAATAAAATAATAATAAATAAATAAAATCAAGCTATCAGAATAAAATTAGGATTTTTATTGTCTTATAAAATGTTTAATTACATCTTCAAAACAGATTACTTTAAATACTATTGTTAACAAAAAAAATGTGTAATTCTAGTATCTGTAATTTTTCATTCATATCCAATCATAAAAACAATTCATAATAATCTTAGAAAAAGAGTTAACTTATCTTCACAATTTTAATTTTTCACATGGAATTTTTGTCTCATGGTAGTTATCTATTAACTATCATGACTGTAACAAAAAATTCTTTTAAAAAATCTTATAAAATTCAGTATTCCAACCCATCATAAAACCTGACACTCAATATCAATACACAGTAGTGTCATCAACAAATACTTTGTTGATAAATGTCTTCCAAAAAAAGTAAAATATTTTTGTAAATATTGTTAGCATATTAGAACTATCGAAAAAGTTTTTATAAATATAATTAAATAAATTACTAAAGAAAAATGAATAGTTAGCTAATTTTAACAAATACTAAAATGATTAGAATAATCATTTAAACATTAAAATCAATACTTTGCACTCTTAAATAAATATTAGTACTTATGCACTTCAAGTTGTTCAATGGATTAAAAAGGTTAATTATTTGATAAAACTGTATTATTGACTTAAAGTTTTTCTTTATTTAAAAATGTTGTTATTCAAATTGATTTATATAGGTACCAATCACTACAAATTGTCTAGTTATTATAAATAACAAATAGTGTTTTTGCAAAACTATAGTACAATAGATAATATTCTTCATATTACCAAATTAAAGCATAATTTTCAAATTTATTAAATTGTTAAAAATTATCTGAGAAAACTCTTGTAGATTATTTCATTATTTATGAATTGAAAATAAAAATACATTATCCTTTTCTTTTTTATTCAATTAAAGTTCCACTAGAATGCAAAGTTTTTCATCTTTTTTAACACCTTGTTATTTATTTAAAAACTATTGTTATAATTTAAAAACTTCAAGTTGCTGATAAAAATCTATCCAAGAAAAATGAATTAAATTCTTTGCTAATGTTGCAAACCTTGATAGTTCAACTATACAATGCTTTGCAATTTCAGGTTAAATTTTGCTAAAATGCATTTAGAGAAAATATAGAAAATTTCTTTGCAACTATTATAAAAATAGACAAATTCTCCTGCTAGTGTGAATGCTGATTTCTCTTTGAAATATTATGATTGTAAGTTATTGATGAAATAAAATAAGTGGCAAATTCCCTTTTGTTCCTCAAAGTCATTGTTTATAATGATATGAGCTAAACTTGTGTAAACAGATGTTACAATAAAATTGTTTTAAATTTATTTTATTACTTGCATACAGACTTTTCCAAATATGCATAGTAAAACAACAAAAATGATAATATTTTCAATTTGAATCTATCACAATGAAAATAATATTTAAGTATTTCCACCTTTGTGATATATTCATCTCCAGAGTAAATTTTACTAATATGACAAATACTTTCACTCCATGGAAGATAAAAACCTATATTGGCATTTATCATAGAACCATGTCTTGTAGTAGCAATTTTGTATTTTAAAAAATATGAACTTGGAGTATATGTATGAACTTGGAGTATTAGAATAAGAAAATTTTATCTGATTAAAGAAAAATGCCCATCCTTAATGTTGCAAGTACATTTTAATTAAAAATTTTACTAATGATTCTGGAATAAACTTAAACTTGCTAAAATTCATCAGTAAATCTTTTCACCAATTTTAGTGCAGCTGTCAACTTCCAGCTACTAATAGCTACGTGTAATAATTGTAAGTTTCTACATTAATTTCAAATATATGAAGATATGATTGTATATTGGTAAAAAAACAGTGCTGACTATTATATAATAATAGTTAGCACTATTTCTAATTAGATAAAGTAGATAACTTTTTTCTTTTCTTTAAAATTTCAAATAAATATTTCCAGTTTGAATTTTTAAAGGAGGATTTGTTTGTCTCTCAAATGTGTCATTTTTTTGCTCACAATAGCTAATCAAATCAAGACCTATTGTTTAAAGTAGATTCAGAGCCACTAAAAATATCCATGTCTGAGGGGGAAAACCAACAAACTTTTAAATAAAAGACAAGAGCATTAATCATTTGTCTGAAAGCTCTGCTTTTTTTTTGGGGGGGGGGTGAACATTACAAATATCTTAAGACCACAAATAAATTAAATGAATGACATCATGTTTTACACACTAGTGCCCAAACCTAATTGTATTATGATCCCTTATGTAATATGCTGGTTTCTCCTCAAAATAACCATTCGCTCTTTCCAATTTTTTCACAAAGGTTGCATATATTTATTGTTATGTAATAAAAATGCTTATGTTACAATATTAATTGACAGTGTCATTTCAAATAATGATAATTTACTACTTATTAAAATGTTATTTATCTCAAAAAGACATGACAGAGACATGCTGTTTACTAATCTGCAAAAATCCTATTGCAATGGTTTAAAAATTTCCCCTATATTTTGATTACTTTTCTTTTGCTTCTTTTTTTTTTTATAAGGGGGCCACTTTTCTGCCCTGGGGATGAATTTCCTTCTTTTAAAAGTTTTCATAGTTTAGATTTTTTCAAAAAATATATTTTAAGAGAAACTTTGTTTTAAGAAATCGATTGATGTTAAGTCTAAAACTGAAATGTAATTGATCTATTGTACAATGTTTATCACCCTCTTCATACAACTTGAATACCTGCATATACTGTAATTAGACTAGTTTTGATATCATCTATGTAAATTTGAAAACTTATTTTTTCCCTTGAATTGGTAAAGTTCCAAGAGCATATCTATTATATGAATAAATTTAAATTTTATATTATTTCATTGCTGGATTAGATTTAAATTTTATATATATATATATATATGGCCATTTTCATAATGTCTGGTGTAGAAAATTGAATGAGCCTATATTTTGCTTTTTGTACTCTTGAAAGATAAATAGCACCAATCTTTATCAAAACAATCTAAGGATTCTTTATATCTATATACATAAAACCCTGAGTTTGAGAAACTTTATAGATTTTTTCCTGAAAAGCTAATTAATTGATTTTTGATTCAGTTTTAGATCCAAAAGTTATTGATTTCATTCAGACATTAATTAATGATAAATTAAATTGTCCATATTAATGAGAGGAAAAGCTTATACAATATGCATAACTTATAATGAAATTAAAAGTATGGGAAATCTTTAATGAAAAATTAAATCATATTTTTTAAATAAATATTGATAAAGCTACAAAAAAGTTGGACATATAATAAATGCTATACCTAATTAAAGTTTTTGATGATGTATTGTATAGGATAAACTGATTATGCACATTTAGGTTCCAAAAGAGAAAATTTATCACTTGAAAACAGTATATATGCTGAAATAAAAGAACATTCAAATGAAAATAGATTCAGTATTGAAAGGCAATAAACTCTATTGGATATTTACTCTACCCTGCATAAATCGACAAGGGATAAAGAAAAGCTTTTTCTGTGTAGAAAATAAGTATATTTTAAAAGTAGGTGGAGATTTTGTAATAGATGGGAACATTGTTTATAAATAGTATAGTTCTGCAAAATTTTTTTCTTGGATTTTGAATGAAGTAATTATAAATTTAGTATATCTATTACTACATTAATGAATCTCCTTAAACATTCATTTTTTTAACTGCATTACATTCAAGCAACTTTTGAGTTTTAAAGCAAACTTAATTTACCATTGAAAATCAATTTTTATAGATTCTTCTGCGTGTGAAAGATTTCATAAATTAAATAATAATCATTTTAAAAAAAATCCTATTCCCCTCCAGTTATTAGTATTTATATTTATTTAATGTTTATTTCAGTTTTTATATTTATAATCATATTAAAAAAATTTTTTTCAATTTGTGCTTGAAAAAAATTCATTTGTAATATGTTCTTAGATTTGGGTTTGTATGTCATTGGGCACCTCAGCTTTAATCAGCATTTTGTACCGCAAACTCCAAACCCAATATTTCCTAGTTCCAGTTGTTCAGATCACATACTTTATTAATAAAGCCCGATAACCCTTTAATGGAGTTTAGATGTAACTCTCTAGTATGACTTATGCCTAAAGAAGTTAATCTAGAGAGGGCAAGGGCCTCGCATTCATAAATGATATGCCTAGCCATTTCCTCTTGCATGATATTTCCTGCAGATAGGGTCTTGCTGAAACAGTCCCATTTTATGGAGGTGTTTTCTAAAAAGGTAATGCCCAGTTATGAAACCTACAATTAAATGTATTTTCTGCCTAGAGCATCCTAGAATTTCAGAGGCAATCCTTGCTGATGATCCGTAGATCATACTTTTAGTGTGGGTTTGACCAGGAGTATTGAGCCAAGCTTCGTACATCCTTTGTTTTTCCCGTCTAAGAACAGTTGTTTTTGTGGTCTTCAAATTGATCCCACAGAAGGGTTCTGCACCAATAAGAATAATAGAAAATCCTTGTTTAGCAAGTTCATCAGCCTTTTCATTACCTTCGATTCCTTTGTGCTGTGGCACCCATTCAAGGATCAATTTGTTTTTAGTTGCCAGTTCTGTAAGAAGGTTCCTACATTCCAAAATCATTTTAGATTTGATGTTGAAAGAATTGAGCGCTTTTAAAGCGGCTTGACTATCGCTAAAAATGAGAATCTGTTTACCATGGTATCCCTTCCTCATATTTAGTCGCAGACAGTGGATAATGGCCAGAACTTCTGCCTGGAAGACCATAGCGTATCGCCCAAGGCTAACAAATAAGTTGGTTCTTGGTGACACGCCACATACTCCTAGTCCTGAAAGACTGTTTTTCAGTGATCCATCAGTGTATCAGATTAGATCTCCTGTTTTAGTTTCGAACATGTTGTTGTCCCATTCAGTTGGAAAAACTATCTCAAATGTCCTTTCAAACATGTTTGACTTTTCCATGATGTCCGAGGGCATCAGGAAAGACTGTAATATGTTAAAGTTATAAATAACTCACTGATTTAATTTTGGAAATAATATTTATAAATGGTATTAACTTTAATATTTATAAAAATTCATAATATAATTTTTGATTTTACAGTTCACCACTCTTCTTGATTAAAAATTTCACTATATTTAGCCAACTAATTTGCAATAATAATCTAGATCATTTTTAGATAACTTTTTCAGTTATTTACCTCCTTATTATTTTTCTAGAGACCTATGAAACTTCATCAAAATTCTTTTATATTGAAATTTCTAAAACAAAATTATGTTGTTAATTTAATTTTTTTTAGTGAGTTTGCAAAAATTAAGCCCAACAATTTTCTTATATTTCTCATGATAAACTAAGAAAAAGGTATTTTCATTTGGAAAATAAAATGTCATTCTATTTGCATTAATTTCTAGCGGCTAATACAGGAGGAGCTGAATTTCGCCGTTTACCATTTGATCACTGTGCATTGTCCTTACAACCTTTTGAGCATCCATTGTGTACACCTGAAGGAAATGTATATGATCTTATGTAAGTATTTTTATATAGTGCAATAATCAGTGTTATTTTCAATAAATTAATACTTGTATTTAGTTTGAGTTATTTACATTTCATTTTATATTCAAGCCCTGATCCATATGGTTTAAAAAGAATAATTTATTTATTCATCATATTTAATCATCAAGTTATTTTAATAGTTTTTAATATTAAATTTTTTTGCCATTTGGTGCACTTTGTTTTTAAACTGGTAAATTTGATGTACCGTATTTTCCTGTATATAATCCGCGGAATATGTGTTAAAAAAGTTCCGAATTTCGTTGTGCGTATTATACGCCGCCGCGGATTATCTGATAAAAAACATTCTCCATCAGAAAAGCTTACAAGAAAGTTTTGAAAGAAATACTGTTTATGTTTCATAAAATAAATAACAGGTGGTACCAGGACACACCTGAGTTATTTAAACTATAATCGGCTTCGTACAATTACGTTCAAAAACGAATTCGGTTGTAAATTCGCTAACGCCATTTTGCAATTTGCCTTGATGTGAGCTGTTTCGTTTTGAAAATATTCAAATTCGTATATCGTCATATTGAAGCGAAAATTTTTAAGTTACACAGTAGATTTTAAATTAAAAGCTATAGCGAAGGCAAATAAAAACAATGGTGTCAAATGTGTTAATGTGAAGTGAAAAAGCACGCGCGGTATAAAAAAAAATTGTATAAAATACGCAATTTGTAAATAATCCATTTCTTTCATTTAAATATTAACAAAGCAAATATATATTAATCTAAATATGTCTAACATCGTTTTAAAAGTTATTAGAAGCTAAATATCGATAAGTTTTACAAGACTCTTTTCTCAAAATTATCGCTTTTGATCGATCTCGTGCTTTCATCTCAAATTTATCGCACTTTGCGATGAACTGGATCAAGACTGATATTTTTCATAATAAATGCTTTTTTTCTATACAATTTATTAAATTGTTAATCCTACTGTGCATTTTTTTATTTTGTGTGACACCTATATTATCAGCAGTACATATTTTAGACTATTCGCCGGAAAAAAATTCCCGCGGATTATACGCCGCTGCGGATTATATACAGGAAAATACGGTATTATAAAGTTCATTTTTATTAAAAGTGAGTTTTATTTATATTTTTCTGGTTTAATTAGTTAATATACTGTTATGAACAAAATTTACTCTTAAATAAAATTGATTGATTCCAAACTAAAAATTGTTGTTGATCCTATTAATGAGTAAAACATTTTATAAGCATTAATTTCATCATGACATGAAAAATTATATTTCCCACAATATTATATCAAAGATTATAACTATCCAATTGTGTTTGCTTTTTCCTATAAAAAATTTACTTTTTTTTTTATTTATTCTCACTTTTTTACCTTTTATTTATAATTACTATTTCTATATAGTCAAATTTATGGCAAAAAATTTTTTTTAAATGTATATAAATGATAATATTTTTGGTAGTTTATTTCAATAATAAACTAGTTTAATAATTTCAGTACGTAACTTTTCATTTTGTCTTCAGTTACAATATTTTAAAACAATATAAAAATGATTTGATTAAATTCCTTTTTTTTTTCCAAATAATAATAATGAAGAATTTTCTGACTATAAGAATTGATCAAGTTAGTCAAAAATTGGAAACTAATATTAAATCTATAAATAACTTTTGCTTCATAACCGTACTTTATTCATAAAAAAATACTTATTCATAATAGAAAATTTTAATTGCACAATTGCAATTTCCTGAAATTTTCAAATGTTGCATCGTGTTTTAATATAGGGGTTAGCATTTTGTAACTAAGTGTGCTCATGATATTGCATGAAATAAAGTTCTATCCTCACAAGAAAATCTGAAATTATTTTGCAGGCCTATATATTTTTCCATGTTTTCTGGTTATAATATAAATAAATGAATTCTGACTATAATATATAATAAAAAATAATGTATATAAAAGAAATAAAAAAGTAATATATATTGATAATAAGTATTTTATATGTATAATAGAAAAAAATAAGTTTGACTTAAAAAACAAATACTCTTTAGGAGAACTATTTTTTTTATTTTTGATATTTTATTTACATATTGCACTATAAATTCATTATAATATTCAATGTACTTGAAGGATTACAATATTAGAGGAATAACAACATTATGAGGTATTTATAATTTATTAAATATATATGTATGTATTTGAAATTATGGATGAAAATTTTCTAAGTCTTTGAAACTAATAAGCTCTGAGGTAGTTAAAAAAATATTTAATCAATGCTATCAATAATAACCTATTGTTAGCCATTGATATTTTTTTTTTTTTTTTTACAAAATAACATTAAAAAAATAACCATTGAAATAATTTTATGACAGAAAAACATGACATAATTGTGTCATTAATTACACAAACCTTATTTTAAGTAATGAAAAGCTTTTATTCTTTTAAAAACCACTTTTCTTGTTAAAATTGAGTTATTTAGAATATTTGAAAAGAATGACTTTTGTTTTGCTATTAGTTAGATAGTCATATGAGAGTGAGAAATTAAGACTGATAAAATTCCCCCCTCCCCTTCATTTTTTTTCATTGTTAGAATTAAAATTTGATCCATACTAACAGTTTTATCAATTATTTTTATAAATTTATGTCTTGAATTGAAATTTGCTTCCTTATTATTTCACTGATAATTTATTCTTATTAGGTACATTATACCATTTCTTAAAAAATATCACATTGACCCAGCTACTGGAAAGGTATGTGTTATTTTTAGTATTAAATAATTATAGATTTCATATGTACATATTTATATCTTGATTTCAATAACAGTGTTTTCACTTTGCTGTTTATACAAATAATTTTTATTATTATTGGTATAGATTTATTTTGATAAATCTTGAATACCTGTGAAAAAAAAAAAAAAACTTTTTATTGTATATTTGATAATTTAGTCAATTGTTACATATGAAGATATACAAAGATTCTAGATATATATGTATAATTTTTCATTTCATTTGTCCTTGTTTTAATTTTCTATAAAATTCTCTTAATTATTTTGATAAGAAAATTATTAGAATTCACAATTTAGTATTTCCAGGAGCTTCTATAATTAAAAAATTTCTCCTGTTTCTCAATTGTTTAATTTGTATATTATATATGTTTAATCTTGGATATTCATTTTTGGTTTTGAATATTATTTCTTAAGTTAAGATCTAATTTCATAATTGCTACAAAAGCATTGTTATTATGCTGTGCAAATCAGACATCAATCATTATATTGATCACAGAATGATTCCTTGTCTGAGAAAAACAGTTTGAAATATTGATCAACCCATTCATAATAGATGATTCTATATGAAGCTAGTTATATTTTATTAATTTTTTTCTGCATTTCTTTATTTTTTAAAAACTTATTTGGTGCATTGAACTTCCAAGTATCAAGAATAACATTAATAATAGAAAATGTTCAAAAGTAACTTACTAATACAAATCATAACAGTGTTCTGGAAACACTACTGCTAGTTAATAGATTGAAATAAATAATTTATAATATTGTGATGTCTAAGGTTTCTGTGTTACAAATACAATTAAAATGAATTTTGTTTTCATATCTAAAATAGATTGCTTTTTTTCAAAATTATGAAAGTTTACTACAAAAAGATATATCATATATTTGATTCAATTGATCAGAGTAACTGATTCCTATTTGATAATATTTTACCAAAAAGTTTTTATAAATCAGTTCCACTGCTGGGTGCATACAAAATGAAAATAGTACCTATAATATAATCTGTTCTCCTTTATGATTTTTATGCTATGATAATTTACTGTAGTATGTATTCAAATTTAAAATATTTTTCATTTATATTAATCAATATTTCTTTTTATGAAATTTATGTAAATTAAATATTTTATTCCTACAGCCTCTTGATTCAAAAGCTCTTTTAAAGCTGAATTTCACAAAAAATGCTGATGGACTTTATCACTGTCCTGTCTTATTTAAAGTGTTCAATGAAAATTCACATATTGTTGCCATTAAAACTACTGGGAATGTTTTTTCATATGAAGTTAGTATTTAAACTATTGCTCTTGATTAATTTATTTTTTGATATTATGATAAGATTTGAACAGTTATTTTTATTACAAATTACTGAAAATATGTTCATAAAGTATTCTTGAGTTATTATATGCTTAATTTTTTATTTTTATATGGAAATATAGAATATTTAAAGTTATTCAAAGAAATTTGTAAAAACTTTAAAACACCATGTTAGAAATCTTGAATAATCCATAATTGATTTTATAATTTAAATTAAAACAGGGTCCTGAAATTCCTTAAATTTCTTATTTATTCCTGTAAAATAAAAATAACACCTGATATTATTTTCTGTTAGAAAATAATTTCTTGAATTTTTCATTTGCCTATTTTTTATATTTCTAATGAATTAAACATCTTTAAATTAACTTCCTAAAAAAAAAAAATAAATAAAAATAAAAAAACCCTTTGCTACTTAAAATTTTATTTCAGTTTTTTTTAAATATGGATTTAGATGCAATTTGTTTGTAAAAATTATTAGATGATTAAATGATTATGAACAGAATAAATGAGAATAAAAAATAACTTGAAGAAAACTACTAAGTGTGGCAAACATCTGCAAAACAAGTGATGAAGAAACAAGTAACAAGATAAAGGTACTTTTATTATACATAAAAAAATGTGACTTGGAAATTTAAGATATTATTTATGATATATTTGTAAATGTTAATATTAGTTATTATTATTATTATTATTTTGAATCACTGGATTACATTTTTATTTCCATTCTTTTTCCATTAATACAAGTATTATTCTAGATTATTTTGTGTAATGCTTCTTTATTTGTCCTTACTTGTCCTTTGATTTTATTTTTCTAAATTATAATGAACATGTTGTTTCTTAATTTGGTTGTTTATAAGTTAATATTTAAAAGGTGTTACTTAGTTGATTATGAAAGCAAAATATATTGTCATTATTTTTTTTAGGCTGTTGAACAATTGAATCTGAAGACAAAGAATTTTAAAGATCTTCTTACTGATGAACCATTTACTAGGAATGATATTATAACAATACAGGTTAAAATGATATATATTCATATTTTGATCTGTTAATTATCAGAAGTACTCTATTTCATTATTTCATTTTATTTTGATATCTAGGACCCATCTAATCTTGAGAAGTTTAATTTTAACAACTACCATCATTTGAAAAACAAAATGTTTATTTCAGAAGGTGATATATACATTCTTAACAAATTACGAATTTCAATATTTTTTAAATATTTTTATTAAATACTTTTTTTTTCTACAGAAAATACATCAGAGCAAGAGGGAGATTCATATCGAAATTTAAAAAGCGTCAATTCTGTTACAAGAGATGTCTTAGAAGAATTAAAAAAAGAATCAGCAAATAAAGTTGTGGTCAGTTATATAATGTTTTTTATTTATAAACATAATAAATTGATAAAATTGTTAATTATTTTTCAATGTTTGAGTATTTTATTTTTCTAAATTATAGTATGCAAATATAACTTTCTTTTCCTTACGTGCTATTAAATATTTCATAAACTATTAATGCAGTATTAAATTTAGCTGATATATATAAATAAGCCTTAAAAGTTATATATTCCTATTTTTATTAATAGTAATAACAAATGCTTATTACAAATTTATTCTGCATCTACAGTGTATCCCAAAATGTTTATAATACTGTTTATAAATAAATTGAATGATAAAATTTACCGTAAATTATAATCAAATGAATAAAAATTATATGAATTATGCTATCACATAAGAATTTTAATTCAAACTCAGATTTTTCATCTAAGTTCCTTTTACTCATATTAAAAGCATTGTCTTTAAATATTAATCTAATAAGGAATAATATTCATGATTAGAAAATTTTGAATGTATAATAATGAAACTTTTTTATTATTTTTCTTTTTATTTCATAGTGTCGCACAAAATTTATGAAGAAGGTAAATTTATTCAAAACAGAATTCTTTTGAATATTTAATAATAAAAACTTTGATTAATATTTTTTTAATTTATTATTTAATTGTGAATTTAATAATAGTTTTTTACTTCTATATAAATAGTCATGTTAAAAACATTTGATCAGTTGATAAAATAAAATCCTGTTTTGTATGTAGAAATTAACATAAACAAGCTTTTATCCATGTATTTCAGCAAACTTTATGATGGAGAATAATAATATATTAACATTTATAAGGAAAAATAAAAACTATTAATAAAGTCTGTTTTCTCAGGTTCTTAATTGTCAAGATTACTATAATAATTCATTGAAATTTCTGCAGAAAATTTGTAAAATTATAGAAATATAATTTTTGTATAATGCTTCTTTTTTGCTAATCATTAATAAATATGTGTTTAACTAGTTTTTGTGTTTGGTGCTTTTGCTGATTTCCTAATACATAATGATTCTTCAACAGCTTCTTTTATTGATGTCCATACACATCTACTGTATAAATCTTTCCTTGAGATAGTAAAAGAGTGTTTCAGTAACTCTTAATTCATATTAGTAAATTAAGGGTGTTATGAAATATGGCCCTTTATTTTCTTCTTTAGGTATAGTCTCCCTGTGATGTACCCATTACTATTTGTGTTACCATATATACATTTCAAATCTTTAAATTATTTCTTTATGTAATAGGCCTGTATTTGATAATATGCATTTGTAACAAAGCTGCATTCCAATTTGATTAACTATGTTTAGAATGAGTACATGATTTATATTTCATTCATTAAGTCCTATCCTATAATTCAGTTTGCTTCTCTAATATCTTTTCTTTATTAAATATAATATACTGATTCTTGTTTAATGATTGTTCCACTTGTATTGTGTACATTAATTCTACATTATTAGATGGAGATTTAGAATTAAAACAAATTACAAAATTATACGAAAAAACTATTGATTTCTTTTAATTTTATTTGTAAAGTATTAACCCCTTGCCTGCCACAGGCATATATATACGCCGCACTAAGCCGATGCGTTAATTTCTCTGGGCATGTATATATACGGCTTTCGGAAATACGCTTCTCTTCAATCCTCTGCTATCAGTGAAGCTTGACCCATAGCTTTGGAATGCAATAGAATGTACTTGACATTGTTTAAAATATCTGTTGTGATGCTGTTACATCTATTTCAAATGTGCCTCTTCTTTTCCACCGATACACCGCATAACTGCGATCGCCTGTGTGAAAACTGGTGGCACTAGGGGGCGAATCTCGTAAGTTTTCCTTGGCAGGTAAGGGTTTAAGATTCAATGATAAGAATTTGCAAAAAAGTTCTAAAATGCGACTTTTTTTCAACTTTTGTAAAAATAAAAGAGTTACATATTTTTATTTTTTAAATATAAAGTTTATTCAGGGTGAGGGTAAATGGAATCTGAAATTTCTATTTCAGGGAAAAAATGATTGCTTCCAAAATTTTACTATTTCAATTTGATTAATTAGGTTGCAAAAATGAAAAAATGAATCTTCCCAATTTAATTGAATAGTTACATTTGTAGAAAATCCATCATTTATTAATACTTTTGTAAAAAAAAAATGAAGTTTTATTAGTGTCAATATATAGTGGGTCATTAAATTATCTAACTACTTAGTAATTAAAGGCAAAAAATTTAATTAATAATTAAAAATACCCATCAAACAGTTTTAAGCTGTTACAACAAATTTAGTTATAACTGCTTAAAATAGAAAAGATAGTTATGTTACATAATACTAACTATTAATATTTTCACTATAAGGAATAAAAATATCTTGTCAAAACACTGTTGAATCAAAAGTCATAATAATCAAAAATTTTAAAATATGAAACCTGATGGTTTTGTGCTCGAAGGTCTAATGTTCTGTACAAGAAGTGACAAGATTGACTCAGTTTATCATTCCTTTAGCGGGTAAATAAAATTGTGCGCCAAGCATGGTTGAAAACTAAACACTGGGGATTTTATGTTAGGCTGACCACCTAACTAGGATATATGTCTTACACCCCAGGAGCTTCTTTTTTGAAAATAGGGTACTTTAGGCCTTGGCCCCTACGTAGATGTTGTGCCACTGAGTTTAGTTTACAATAAAATATGGGAGTCATACTTCATCTTATTTCTTGTATCTCACCATAAAGCTTTATTATTGTCATCAAACAATTTTTTAAACAATGTATTACAGGGATGTATTATTATGTAAACAATTATTTTAGGAAAAGAAGACAGAAGAAAAAGCAAAAGCAGATAAATTCAATGCTGCACATTATTCAACTGGAGCTGTTGCTGCAAGTAGTACATCGACAGCTGTTGATCCATCTACTTATCATGAAGCAGGTATTTTAAATAAGTTTTATCTTGTTTCTTAAAAAAAATTTTTTTTATTACTCACTAGAAAGTAAAAATCTCTTCAAATTTTGGTTAAAATAAGAATGAATAAAAAAATGTTTTTTTTTTTATTTTCTTCCTCTAGCTGTATTAGATGATTCTGTGGTAAGGTATAGTAGAGTAAAAAAGAAAGGCTATGCTCAAATCATTACAAATTTAGGACCATTGAATTTGGAGTTACATTGTGAAATAGCACCTAAAGCTTGTGACAACTTCATTAAATTAAGCAAAAATGGATACTATGAAAATACTATCTTCCATAGATCAATAAAAAATTTCATGGTAAGCATTATGTAATTTTTACACTTAATATGGAAAATACTGATATGAGAAATTCATTGTCAGCATAATTGTTTAATTTATATTTTATATATTATTTGGTTATTATAATGAATTTAAAATAATTAAGTTTACACTTTTAAGCATTCATGAAGATATACATTTTTAATTCTTTTCAGAAAAGTTATTTTATTATTTTTTTGATTAATTAAAAAATTTTTGAATTGGGTTACTCAGGGCTCGGAGTTGTCCTGATATTCCTGAAATTCCTGATTTTTTAAAAAAACGTCCTGAAATGTCCTTATTTTTCAAAATAAATCCTGGAATTCCTTAATTTTTTATTACATTCCTTTAAAAGTTTAATTTCAATTAATAATTTTATATTTTTCAGTTGTAAATTTTTCTTTCAGTGGAATATATTTTTTCCTTCAACTGCTTTCTATGCAAAAAGAAAGAGAAACATTTTCCCCTTTTTTGTTCTCTTTCAAACCGGAAATAGGGTTGCCATACATTCGTCTCCGCCTCGTTTTCAGCCATTGCTCACGCATGTCTGAAGTCAAAAAAAATTAGGTTTGGGTTTACCATTAAATTCTATTTTGTGCCTTTACAGACAAAGATTCTGATTTTAGTAGTGCACAACTATTTACAATGATATCGAAATTGTGAGAATTATTGGCCTACGTTTATGCGCATGCTTGAAATGCTTATCGCGCTATTTTGAAAGATTTTGATGAGTGTTTTAAACATTTTTATTAGCAAGCTCAGAATTTTCTTTTTTGAAAACAATTTTTTTTTAAAAATGCCAAGGATAACGAAATTTTCCGACAAATGGTTGGAATTGGAAGATGGGAATAAATGCCTAATCAAGACATGGTGCCGAAGTGTTGACAATGTTCATTCTGTGGAGTGCTTCGTATGCAAAAGCAGATTCAGTGTTTCAAATATGGGTTTTAGACAAGTGCTTGCGCATGCAGATGGATTAAAACACAAAAAAGCTGTGAACTGTTACAAGAATCAAACACTATTTACTATCAAGTCATCAACTTCATCTGAATCCTCGACATCGACTGTAGTAGTGAATAACAAATCATGGCTCCCCAAAACGACATCAGAGAAAACCATTAAAGCTGAAACTATTTTAGTTTTAGTGGCAATAAAAAATAATTATTCTTTTTCATCTTTGAATGATTTAGCTAACATTTACGGAGAAATTTTTGATGATTCCTCCATAGCAAAAAATCTCAAATTATCTGACAAAAAAGTAAGGTATATGATTAATTTTGAATTAGGTCCGTATTTCAAAACTCTTTTGTTTCGGGATATCGGCACTTCATATTTTGTTTTACTTTTCGATGAAACTACTACAAAACAAATAAAGAAACAGTTGGATATTTACATCTCATATTGGTCTGATAAACAAGGTAAAAATGTCATTTGTTACCTCGAATCACATTTTTTAGGGCATGCTGAAGCCAATAAAATTGTAAAAATTTTATTAAGTTTTATTCAAAATAATGGTTTGAATTTAGAAAAATTAATGCAGTTGTCAATGGATGGACCAAGAGTTAATTTAGCTGTTTTAAAGCAAATAAATAGTGAACTGAGTAAGCAAAGTTTACCAGTACTAGTTGATTTGGGTACATGTTGCTTACACATAATCCATGGAGCACTGTGTAAGGGTATTGATAAAATTGATTGTAATATTGATGGATTTGCTATAGATATTCATCAATTTTTCAAGCTATCTCCTGCAAGAAGGGAAGATTATCATTCCTTACAGTTAGAAATACTGGAAGAAACTTTAGCTAGACATAGTTTCCTTCGTCATGTTGAGAGCCGTTGGATAACTTTGGGCTCAGTTTGTGAGAGAATTATTGAGCAATATGATGTTCTAAAGGAATATTTCATTGTTAAAATACGTAAAGAGTCGAAATCTCCTCTTTCTGATAGACATCTTCGGATTATAAAACATTTGAAAGACCCTAAGGCTCTGGCTTATCTGCACTTTGTTTCATTTTTTTGTAAAACTTTTGAACCTTATTTACTTCTAATGCAAAAAGTCGAACCTTTAGTACATGTGATGTACAGTAAGTTAAATGAACTTGTTCGCAGTATTATGTTTAAATTTTTAAACCCAGAAGAAATCTGTGGAAAAAATGGAGTAAAGTTGCTACAAATTAATGTTGATTCAGGAAAAAATTAGTTAAATTTAAACAAGATTGAAGTAGGTCATGGTGCAAAAGTAATGCTGGAAGAACTTACTGATAAAACAACATTTCTACAAAGTATTAGAAGCTGCTACATAGCAACTTCAAAGCATTTGCTTCAAAAACTTCCTATAATAAATCCTTTACTCAAAGATCTCCAGTGTTTGTCTCCTTATAATAGAAAAAAGGAAGAGTCTAGGAGTTCATGTAGCAGATTAATTAAACATATTCCTCATGTGAATAAAACTTCTTCAGATTTTGATAAGATGAATGAAGAGTGGATTCTTTACATGTGTGAAGATGTGACTTTGATTGTGAATGATTATGATAATGATCAAAATATCTGTAAATATTGGAATGCTGTTTTCAATATAAAAGATGCTGGTGGTTATATAAAATATCCTACTCTTTCTAGAGTGGTTAAAGCATGTTTGTCGTTATTGAATGTAAATTCCCAACCAGAAAGAGGGTTTTCAACTAACAATTATGTTGTGACAAAGGAGAGAGCTTCTTTATTGGAATTAACCGTTCAAAGTTTACGGATTTGTCATGATGTTATTCGAATGCATGGCAATTCTGTTTCCTCCATTCCCTATACCAAAGAAATGATGCATTATATTCAGAAATCTCATGCAGAATATGCATCATATATGGAAAAATCAAAAGATGTAACAGAATTAGAGAAGAAAAGAAAGGACGAGGAAGATGTAGAAGCTACTAGTGAAAAAAAGTTGAAACAATCGCACCTATTAGAAAAAATTAATGAACTTGAGGAAGAAAAGAAAAATTTGCTTGATAATCAGTGTGTAGCTCAAAAACTTTTGGATGATGCAACTAAAAAAATAGCATGTGCTATCAGTGATGATAATATGAGTGATGTGAAAGTTGGACAAATGATGCTGTCTGTTGCTAATGCAGAGATCTGGGAATGATAAATTAAAAAAGTGCAGTATTAAGTTATTGGAATTAAATGCTAATGCATCCAGTTCAAAATGAACATTATTCAATTATACATAAATTAACTGTTAATTTAAAGCATTTATCATGTAACTTATTAATTTTCAGAAAATGTTCAGTATAATAAGTTTAAATTTCTGTATTATTTTTCATATTGTTGTATTAAAAATTAAAAAACTCAGAATTTATTAAATAGTTTATTCCTTTCTAAAATGTGTTTTATGCATAAAACAGAAATTAATATGTAAAAGTGTGAGAATCGAAAGTACTTAGACACAACATCCGGCCACACCTTCCTCCCCTCCTCTTCGAGACCAAAAGAAAAGGTTAGCGGAATGATTACAGAGAGGGGTATGAAACAGAGTGTACATGTCTCTGGAACTTGCAACTTCTGTTTTAGGTGTCCTAAGCCATCGGAGATCGTTATGATTTGGAGACGTCAGTCTCATAATAATCTATTTGTTTAGGCTTCTGTAGTGTATTTTATAGTAAAGGGGCAGCTGGAATGGTATAATTATTTTATTGAAAAAAAGGACGACACAATTATACACACATACATCGACATTATCGAACTGTTCTATTTGTAAACAATCTTAATCTCGAACTCAGTGTTCTGCTTAGCGCTCGTTCTTTAAGAATACTACATTCTCCCACACTTAAATTACGTAGTCCGATAGATAACGTGGTGCTTGTCGTATCCTTGTTGATCTTCGAATAGGAGGACTTCGTAGAGCACCGGAACCATTGGAAACACCAGACATTGGCTTACCATAATTCTTCGTAATTCGAACTTCTGATGGCATAGAATCAAAATGATTTCCAGTAAGGATCGATTTCCTGGGATAAATGACATCAGGTTTTGGGGAAAATGTAATTCTTGGAATTTTAGGAACCTCATTTTTCCTCAATTGATTGATGTGTCTTTTTATAGTTTTCCCGTCATCGAGTTTTATTAAATAATGTAATTTACCAATTCGTTGTTTAACGATACCAAATCTCCATGATTGCTTATTGTTGGCATAAGAACGTGATTGCACACGATCTCCCACACTTAAAATTCTGTGATTTGGAATAGTGGGTGAAATATATGTGTTTTTGAATCCCTTGCTTGGTGGACGTAATAAATCTAGTTTAATTCGAATTTGGCGTCCAAGATACAATTCTGAAGGAGTTTTTCCGGATTGTAATGGAGTTGCTCGATAACGAAATAAAATTTCTCTAACCTTCTCTGGTATTGAATTCTTTTCATTAGACATTGACTTTAATTTCTGTTTAAGGGTTTTTACATTTCGTTCAGCTAACCCGTTAGTTGCAGGATGACCTAGAGCTATTGTCTTATGAATAATTCCATTTTCCTTACAAAATTCTGTAAATTCGGTACATGTAAATATTGATGCGTTGTCAGATACAAGGACTTGAGGCAATCCATGCACACTGAAAATGTCTTTTAATAGTTTTATCGTTGAAATAGCTGTTGGAGAGCTTTGTTGAATTTTAACTTCAGGCCATTTTGATCTTGCATCCATAACTATCAAAAAATTATATCCTAAAAAAGGTCCAGCGTAGTCAATATGTACTCGTTCAAAATTTGATGATGGCTCTTCCCAATGATGATTTGATATTTTTTTAGGATTATCTTTTACTTCTGCACAATTTTTACATTCTCGAACTAATTGCTCTATATCTCTATCGATGTTTTTCCAATAACAATATCTTCGGGCTAGATTCTTCATTTTGACTATTCCTAAATGTGTGTGATGAAGTTCTTTTAATATTTCTGTTCGAAGTTTTTCAGGAATGCACACTCTATGTCGTTTAAAAATTACTCCATCTTGTAATGAATATTCATAATCATATTTGTTACCTGATGAAAGTTCTTGTTTTAGAACTGACAATTCTGGATCATTCTCTGTCTCTTTAGAAATTGTCTCAAACGTAATGGAAGAAGTTGAAATTTGGTTAATAGTCTGGCAGTGAATAATATCATCGTCTTGTAAGATGTTTGGATCTTTTAATTTTATTGATGCTCTTGAGAGATAATCGACATTCTGAATTTCTTCACTTTTTCTATGTTGAACTTTATAATTATATTCACCAAGAAATGATGCATATCTTAGTAATCGGGATGATGTCATTGTAGGTATTTTGCTATCGTGATGAAAAATTCTATATAATGGGCGGTTATCAGTTATTAGAGTAAATTCTCTTCCATAGATGTAGTTATGAAATTTTTGAACTGTAAATTTGATGGCTAATGCCTCACGATCTAGTTGACTGTAATTTTGTTCAGAATTTGTTAGGGATCTAGATGTAAAGGCTACTGGTTTCTCAATACCATTTACTATGTGGGATAAAACTCCAGCGATGCCTGTTGGGCTGGCATCACAAGCAACTACAATGGGTAGATTTGGATTGTATGGCATCAAAACCCTATCACTAGAAATCTCATTTTTTAACTTAATGAAGGCAGATTCACAGTTAGAAGACCAGTGGAATTTTTTATTTTTCTTTAGAAGTTGTCTTAAAGGATAAGTCAGAGATGAAGCATTTGGGAGAAATTTAGAGTAATAGGTTACCATTCCTAAGAAACGTTTCAATTCTTCGATATTTTTCGGTCGAGGAGCATGAATAATGGCTTCTGTTTTCTTTGGACTATTTGTTCTATTTGTAAACAATCTTAATCTCGAACTCAATGTTCTGCTTAGCGCTCGTTCTTTAAGAATACTACAGCTTCTTAAGCCATCTTATATAAGGGATATATTATTGGAGACACCAGTCTCATTATTTACGAATAGTTAATTGTTTGGGCTACTTTAGCTAGCTTCATTAGTTAATTATGTGTGTAAGAGACGCCAGTCTCAAAAATATATGTATCGGCTTCTCAAGCCATGTGATAGATTTCAAATGCTTGTTTTGTGTTGTGATGCTCTAGAAAAATAAATTAAAATTAGCATCTGTAATTTTCTTCGCAATTATTTCATCCGAACCTATGCACTCTGAATTACCATTATCGGATTACCAATTCAAAATAGAACGTTGGGAACTTTACTAAAAGTAACATTGGTTTTCTTTAATTATTGAAATGTGTCCTGAAAAATGTCCTGATATTTCTTGAAAATAGTGTCCTGGAATAAAAAATTCTGTACTCCGACCCCTGGGTTACTTCAATATCATTGAATTCTCTTAATTTATTTCATGAGTTTTTTACCCTCATGTTTTTATGTGTTATACACCTTTAAAATTTACTTAATACGTATAAACAGTTCCCCCTAATTCTGGTTTAAACAAACTGGTTTGTCATGTGCTGTGATATATATAACATATCTGAAAGCCAAGTTAATGTAACAAAACCATTTGCACATTCAGTAGGTATATTTTAATGAAAGAGTTCAAATCAGTTCAAACAAAATTGTATATGAGTTAAAATAAGTTTATTAAAGTTTGTGCACTTTTTCTTAGCAATATAAACTTTAACCCCCCCCCCAAAAAAAAAAAAAAACGTAAATTTTTTTAAATATTTACACACAATAAACAAATTTTGGTTTTAAAAGATGTAACCTCTTGGCTAATGGAGTAAAATAAAGATTTCTGGTACAAATCTCTTTCTACAAAAATCTATCTTGAATTGTAACATTATTCCATAAAAATAATCCAAGTTTCATTTTTATACGGATTTATATTACAAAAATTTGAATAAATAAGAGTTTCTTACTATTACCATATTTTCCTGTATATAGTCTGCAATGGCTTATTATCCATGGCAATTTTTTCAGTGAATAGTCAGTCGAAAATAATTACTGTTGATAATGTGTATGTCATATAAAATAAAAAATAATAGTATGATTAAAAATATAATAAATTGTACCGAAAAAAATATTTATTATGGAAAAGATCTATTTGGATTCACTTCATTGCAAAATGCGGTAACTGAGATGAAAGCACAAGATCGATCAAGAACGATAATCCCGAGAAAATTCTAGTAAAACTTATCGCTATTGATACTGCATTGCATGGGTTTTGGTAGTTAAATTTGCTGCAAGAAACTCATCAGCAAAATGAAGACTCTAAAAAACTATGTATAAATGTAATTTAAGATGAATGATTGTGAATCAGATCTGAACTGCACTTTCCCATTAATCCCTACACCATCTGAAAGTGTTTGGGTTGATGTGAGATTAGACTCACATTGGTCTTTCCCCCACAATGCTGGCAGATTCATTTTCTGTTGATTCATAGCTGATTACCGTAGCTATCAGGAGGCTGGAAGTACATAGCATTCTACAATATCTCTCACTTTTCTCTGTATAGCGGGATAAAGCCAATGGCCTCAATCTGCATATTTTCAAGACATATGATCATTACTGCTGTTATTATTTAAGGTGCTATTTTTTTTATAACAGATCATTTTTAATCATCCTGCATATAATTTTTAAAGTGCAATGATATGTTCATTCAATCCTATGATCAGTTATTTTACTCTTCATGGTGCATCCTCTTGATTTTAAATTTTCAACAAAATAATGCCAGTGCTTGTTATCTTTAAACTAATTCTATGCAGTTTATAATGTTCCTTTGCCAGAAAAAACTTTGCTGACTTAAGACATGAGACACAGTTGACACACAGGCTCAGATATTTCAAAATGTAGCAAATTTGGAGCAATAACTAAATGTATGACAGGATGACATCAGGAATCTTTATCTTTTCTTACCTAATTGTATTCTTTCAGGCATAAGAGAGTGATTTTACTAATTACTTTATTCAGAGCAATATTCACCAATAATGTTTTTGAAGGCCTTGAAGATTAATAATTTCATTATCTGTACATGAGTTACAAACATATTTAATTTAAAAAAAAATGGTGACTTACTTTAAGGTTTCTCAATTTTTTGAAAGAACATATATTATCTGTGGAGGAAATAGATAAATTTTATATATCAATTTATATCCAATATAAATATTTCTTTGTATACATAAAATATACCTTGGTTATATATGTATATAAAAACATTTTATCTTTCCTAAATTGGTTAAAAGGAAAAGTTTTTAGATAAATATTTCAAGGTAATATATTTGTGCAAATAATTTACTGGAATTTATATTTTTCTTTTTAGATATATTATTAACCCATTCTTCTTTTTAGATATATTTATGAAAATGAATGTCTTCCCCTATTAGTTGACTATTAACCTTTGGTTGGTTATTTTATAGCACCTTGTCACACATCTAGAAAAATTATTGTAGCCTATTTTTTATCTTCCATTAGTTTTTCTGTTGCTATATTGTTTTCCATGAGAGTAAATGGGCACACTATTTTATGTGGCTCCAATACCATTTTGAAAGACTCATGAGTGTGGCCCTCATACTTACCATTATCTGCATACAAGTGATTAATACTTGGTGTTAATGTAGCAATTCTTAAGTTTATTAAATTTTTCTTATTAAATAAGAGTATTTTAGATATTTCAAATACAACACATTTTATTAGTAACAATCATTGTAAAGCTACAATTTAAATAAAAATAAATTTAAAAAAAAAAAAGAAATCACATGTACGAGAAGTCAGCATACACTTACAAAAATGTTGAAATTAATAATAGTTTTTAGAAATTTATACTTAATTGGATTGCCTTTTCTTTTTAAAACTTCTCTCAATCTATTTGGCATCGCTTGAATTTTTTTTATCTCTTCTGCAGTTATTTTTTCCCTTTGTTCTTTCATAATAGATTTTATCATTTCTTTGGATGTTATGCGATGTTTTCAGATACTTCGTTCAAATCTCACAAATGCTCAGTGGGATTTAGGTCTGGGGACTGGGGAGGTGTATGCAAATGGTTTTATACTTGATACAGAAGCCATAACCGCACAATGTGTGTTGTATACTTTGGATAACTGTCTCAGTGGAAGAAATAATAATCTTCATTCAATCAAAGTTTGTGTGTACTTTGTATAAGGTTTTTCAATTTGATCAATTAATTTTATTCATTGTCAATTCAATAAACTCCAGGTTACCAACCCCACTGTTTCCCATACACCCTTAAACCATAAGAACAGTGAGAAGCCACAGTCATAAACTACAGTCAGAAGAAGGTTTTCTTTCTTGAGTTTTGTACAAGATTTCCTCCAGATGTATTTCCTTCTTTTTATTCCAAAATGCAAAATTTGCTTACATCTGAAAAAATTACTTTGTTCCGGAAATCCTGAGTCTTATCCAAATGTTCTTTTGCAAACACAATTCTTTTTGCTCTGTTCACTGGGGAAATATGTGGTTTCTTCCTTCCAAGTCTATAATCCTTCAGTAACATTTTTTGCTATTTTTTATGTTAAAAATTAAAGGTTTTTACAGATGGAATTACAAAGTGGATTTCTCTTAGCCTCAATGCAGATGGGCGACCAGTTCTTAGTTTTGATGTTAAAACACCTGTTGATTTATAGTTGTTAATAACTTTTTAGATTGAGGAATGTCTCCTATTAATTGTCTCAACGATTGCTTTCAGTGATTTCCCAGATTTCCAAAGACTTTCTAAAATATTTCTTTCATCAACATTTATCTCTCTTCTTTTACCTGCCATGTTTTCTAGAAAAATTTCTACAGCAAAAATCAAACATCAGACTTGAGAAAAGTTCAAACTTATATGGAAATCATGCCTTGAGAAAATAAATGCACAACAAATGATCAGTGAATGATATTTTTTTTAAATGTATCCTGGTTTTTGCCAATGTTTTTGAATGTCATTTGGGGAATATATTTAAATTTTGGGACAAGGTGGCTTATTTGTTTTGTTAGTTGAAATATGTAAGTTTAATGAATCAATTAGAGGCATATTGCTTTTTTTTTTAACACGTGACGTTAATGGATATTTTAGCGTGAATGAAGATGAATGTTTTATGTAAGCAGATTTTCTGAGAAAAGTGTATATAAACATTCTTGTAAAGTAAATCTTTGAACTCCTTTTGCAGTTACCTAGACCCAACGTTAATGATATCCAAATTATGTCATTAGAAATCTAATTATTCCAAATAGCTTTCCTTGTTTCTCACCCTCTCTCTCTTTTTTAGGTTATGAAAACTTTTAAATAAATGAAGAAAAATAAAAATGGGTGAAAATATAAAGTTTACTTTTATTTTTGTGTTATATACAAAATGTTTTCATTCTTCATAATTAGAGTTCTGATTCCAATGAAAAATAATATTAATTTCTTTCACGTTGATTTGGAAAACAGTACATTTATTGACCAAAATTGAATAGTTTATAAAACAATTTTTATAAAACAACTATTTTTAATCACTTTTGTATTGTGTTGAATTTTTGCATTTATGTCAAATTTACCTCTTTATATTTGATCAGTGTAGAATTTTTCATTGTTTATTTAACTGAATTGTTCAATTAGTTTGTGGCTACTGTAGAATTATGATGTTTTTTTTTTTTTTTTTTTTTTTTTTTTTTTTTTTTTTTTTTTTTTTTATTTTATTTTATTTTATGTCAAAGCAACCATTTTTTATCTACAAAATCTAAATAAAATATTTTATTAGAAACACTGTTACAAACAATATTATGATACCAATTTATTTGATTCATAGCTTTTCCACTATTAAACATATTTTAAAATTTATTTACATTCAATTCAAGAATTTTAAATATTTATTCAGATTCAAGGTGGTGATCCTACTGGTACTGGAACAGGAGGAGAATCAATATGGAAAAAACCATTTAAAGATGAATTTGCCCCAAATTTAAGCCATCAAGGTAGAGGAATTCTCAGCATGGCTAATTCTGGACCTAATACTAATAAGTCACAATTGTTAGTTATATTTCAATATTTTTCTGTTCATATCATATTTATTTTCATTTTTAAGGCATATTCTTAACTAATTATATGCAACATTTTTTTCAGTTTTATAACTTACAGATCCTGCCAACATTTAGATAAGAAGCATACAATTTTTGGAAAGTAATTATTCTTCAAATTTTTATTTTTTAAAAAAGAAATTAATGAAACTTCAAAATAAATTTATTAAAATCATATTTTAATACGATGTATTTTAAATGAATATTTTAGGGTGTTATATTTTTTATCAGACAATTTTAATATTTTATTTAAGTAGTTTATTTTGTTGAATTGATATTTTTAATTGCATTTGATATGTATACTCATATGTACCTATGATTGTCAATACAAAGCAAATATAGCTATTTACTAAATATTGTTATTTTTCCAAATGCTGTTTTACATCATGAAATAAGGTCTCACATATAGATCAATTAAAAGGAAATCATAGTTTCTTCTGTTACACAGTCATTAAATATTAAAGTTGAAAATCTCATCATATGCTTTTCAACGTATTCTAATCTCGGGCATATTGAGAAAACCATGGATACCATTTGCTTAATTGGATGAAAAATTTTTATTTTCTAAAATTGAAACAAAATAGCAAATTTAATTGTCATAGAAGGTAACACTGTGGAAATGTTGCAGAAATATTTAGTATGTATGTTTTTCCTCCAGTGATACACTTAGAACATTTATGATTTAAAAAAGAAACGTAAAAACTTTATACTTTTGTTCTTAAAATGAACAGAATTCCTGAACATTATACTATGTGGCATAAGTAACCTTACAGTGATTTCAAATTAGCATTAATTATAATTTAAATTACTTAATATACAATTAAAATAAAAACCGTTATCATAAATTAGCCAGACTTACATTTTAATAAGAGTTCTTTCCAATCTTTGCAACCATTCTCAATGTTGGGCAAAAATATGGCAGTCGCACAAAAAGTGGATTTTATTAATGATTTTTTAAAAAAATATGTATAAAGTACTCTTTAAATTAATTCCATAAGATGTTTGAAAATCAAAGTTGGGAAATTTTTGATTATAAATTTATTACTTCCAAATTTATTTTGTTCAATTAATAAAAAAAAAGTAGATTAGGATACACATATGTGTATATTCACAAATAAGCATCAGTGTTATAATTGCATTATCTGATTTAATGCTTTGTTACTTTTTGGTTATTTATATTTTTAAGAAGAGTTTCCTGTAAATGAAATCTTGCATAATTAAGATTATATTTCCAGTTAAATGTAGTAGTATGCATCGTAATGTGGAATTTTGTATTATGCCTATTAATTAAATGGTTTAATCCCGTCATCTAAGTAATTTTAAACTGCTATATGAAAATTTGACATTGATATTAGAAAGTTGATGTCTGAACCTATCATCCTTTTGTATACATCAATTCTGCTGAGAAACATAAGTCTTGGAAGATCCATAGAAATTTTAAATTTATAACAATTTTAAAGGAGGAAGATTTAAAATTCATCTATTTTTCCTCTTACAGGATATGAACATTGATCAGAAACATTTTTATCCTGAATAAATATTACATCATATACTTTATATTTTTAAATATTTCTAATTTACCGTCAAATTAAGAATATCATATTTAATAAAATATTGAGAATATTATTGATTTACTAATATACAATTTGAATTTAAGAATAAAATATTTTCAGAGTTGTTGGGGGTTTGGAAACACTGAATAAAATGGAGAAAATTGAAACTAACAAAGATGATAAACCTGTAGTAAGTTGTATTTATGAATTTCATGTTCTTTAAAATTACTTATTCATTTACCTATAAAAACATGTATTTTTATTTCCTATTGCTTAGATTCAATATTTTTTCTTAATTATTTTATGCATAAATTTTTATATATTTTATTGTAAAGAATAATTTATTTCAATAATTCTTTTATTTCACCAATTAAAAACTATTTTAAAATTGATATAATACAGAAATTACTCCAATTTGAGGTATTAAAAAAAACAGAACATCAAAGCCCTAATTAAAAATTATTATTAAATAAAACTGAACGTAAATGTAGCTAGAAAAAATTTGTAGCATCTTTCATTGAACTTATATAATTGCAATTATTTAAAAAGTTCTGCTAATTTATGTATGTAAGGCTGCATTTATTAAAATTTTGAATATGTTATTACATATTACAAACTATATTGTATTTTTTAAATTAAATACTCGATAAATTTAAAAAAAAGAATGAAAAGTTATGTTTTAGTAATTTCTTTACTTATAGTATAATAATAGCATATTCTTTATTTATTTTTCAAAAGAAATAAAAGGAGATTTTCAACAGAAAATCTTTCTCTGAATATACACCAGAAAGTGATTTTTGGAATTTCTTAAAAAATATATATATTAAGAAAGATTGTGCTTAATCTCTAATTAAAATACTGTGTTATTTTCTAGGAAACTAATTCATTGCAAGTAATAAATACTTTTTATTTACTAATTTTGTTTTTAATTTTCAATTTTGTCCTTTTAAAAAAATGTACTTATTGTGATATTTCAGCAAAAAGAATTTGTTATTTTCGTATAATTTAGATAAATTTAAAAGATTTAAGTATTTTTTATTCCTAAAATGATTTGAAGACAAATTACAAAAATCATTTCTTGGGAATCATAAAGAAATAGAGTAAAAATTAAAGTGTGTTTTTTATGTAGTTTATTTTTAAGTACTGAAATGTTGTGTATTATCACACCATACATTTTTGATTTCAAGATACATAATTTTATTGTAGGAGCTTTTGTATGAAAATTATAATTTTATCAAGTATAGTATTATAACTTATAAATTGTTTCCATTGAAAAATTTTAGGTTGTAAAATAAATAGAAATCTAATTTTAATGAGACCAATTTGTGATGAGGGGGCCACTTCAGAGATATCTAGTATTAAGACAAATGATTGACCATCAAAAATAAATCCTGTATTTTTCAAAATTTAAAATAACTGCCATTATGATGGTTTACATTATATATTGCATTAAGACTTAGGAATTGTAATTTTCTGTGATAGTAATTGTAGTGATGTTGATAGTTTCTCATCACATGAAGGAATAGAAACCCATAAGCTTCCTTAGAGGCCTTGAATTTTAGTTTATAAGTAATCTATCTAAGGTATTAGTGAGTTTTATATCTCTTTTGATGATTTATCATTATTTGTGACAACTGTTGCAATTTTTAGGAAGAAAGGCCACAGTGGCATAAGCATCCTGCTTGAAAAATATATTAAACCTCACAGAAAAAAGTGATACACAGTCTCAGAAGCTTGATTTTTTTTCTATATGATATCAACTAAGAAAAATATATAAAATTAAAAAATGCTTCAGGGATATGTTCTGAAACAAACTGCTTTAGGTGTGGCCTTCAAAGTTTGATTTCTCAACTGCATAAATTACGTGACAACTTAACAAATCCTAAACTAAATTAGAATCTAAATAATCCAAGTCTATATTTGGTATCATATACATCTTCTTGCTGAATGATCTGTATCTGGTTTCATAATTTTAACAATTTTGGAACTTGATATTATTGATATTTTGCCAGGATGTAAATAATGGCAGAATTTTTTAAGTGCAAGTGCTCTGATATTTCTCCCAGAAACTGAAATTCTTAAGTAGAAATGAATTTTTTTAAGATTTATATAAAAATAGTAATTTTCTAATTTATTACGTGCTAAAAAAGGCTAATTTATCTTTTGTAAGGTAGAAAAATGGTTATCATTTTAAAGGCAATAAAAAACTTTCTTTTAATGATTAAAATTATTTTATGCTTTATGTGATTACTAATAATTATCACTTTTAAAGTTTGCTCTGTAGTAAAAGATAATAAGTTTTACATATTTATTAATTACTGCCTAAAAATACATTCACCAAAATAATTAGAATGGATTCTATTTGAAATATTTTGTTCAGGAGCATCTTGTCAGTGTTGCCAATTTTTTTTTAATTTTTTAAGTATACCCATTATTATGGACAAAATATATAAGTATCAAAATTTGATAGCCTTAAATATAAAAATGAAAAACTAAAAGGACTTTAAAAATATCTATAGAATAGGCTTTGTAAAATTAATTAAATTAATGTAAATATTTATATATGGTTCTAATATGAAAACAGTATTTATATTTCATGATCTTTATTTTGATATAGGAATCTATTAAGATTTTGAAAATTGTGATATTTGTTGATCCATTTCAAGAAGTTGATGATCAGGTAAAGTAATGGCACTAATTCCTGCAAATTTTTAATAATCTATTCAATGAATAAGTATATAATGAAGATTTCAGTTTGGTTTTCCATTAGTAAAATGTTCATCAGCACAAATAATTCAATGAACATTGCAAATTCTTTTACCTTAATCATTTGACACTGATTTATAACAATACTAAAGAAATAGAATAATTATAAATTTTATAGTGTTCAATTCCAACTAAAAAATCATAAATATATTCTATATATTCACTGTTTTTACAGAATTTTGTGACAGATATAATTGCTATATAACTCAAATGTATTATCACCTTACTTTTAATTTTTTACTTTCAAAAATAAATAGTAACATCTTATCAGGTTTTTAAGATTCCATGATTTTTAAGTGACAATTTTAATCTATAATAAAAAGTTATTAAGGTTAAAAACTTTATCTTATAGTTTTTATTTTGTTTCAATCTTTTCTGATATAAAATTTCTGTTTTTTTATTTTTTTTATAAACATAATTATTTATTTTATGTAAATTATTGTAAATTAATTCTTTGAATAGGTTTACACCAATAAGGAAAAGAATAGCCTTGGCAAAATATTATTACTATTCTGTTTAAAAGAACATATGTAGCTATCAGTAACCTTCCTACAATACAATAGATATGTTTCTAGGAAATATTGTGGTGGGGGAGTCAACCCACAGTAACCTATTTTCCTTTTTGAAGGCAATTGGTTTTATTCATTTTATTTAAATTTTACTATATGCATTTCATAATTTATAATAATTTTAATTAAAATTTATACATACATTTTTGTGTTTTAAACTTTTAATTGTTGAGTTTGGGTTTTACATCTTTAAACTTTAACTTTTGGCACAGCTTGTTCTTTTTGGACCTTGCACCACAAAACCCAACCAACTAGGAAATATTGTATTGTGTATATAATCATGTTATATTGTTGTTGTACTAGCATGCTTCCCTGTACTCAACTTTGAAAATAATAATGTTATGTAAAATCAAGAACCCATTTATTGAAAAGGAAGATTTAAAATTTTACATAGGCAAATAGATTTTTATTAAAAATATAAATTTGTGTATTACACTGAACAAAAAATATGTTAAAAAAAAAAAAAACAGTTTCTATTTAATGTTACCTTACTTTAATAAATATTTGCTTTATAGAATCTTTAATGAAGATTCTATAACTCAAATGAGAATATTCTTTGGTTGAATGATATCTTCATTTTTAATACTTTCTTTTTCATTTAGACTTTTTATATCCATTATTCTTTTGAATAGATTGGTAATTTAAATTTGTTTGCTAGTTTTTATGTAGTCACTGGATTTTATGGTATGAAAATGCATAATCTGGCACCTCCTTTTTGAATTGTTGGTATATCTTTCAGCAAAAGCACTTACATTCAAGGAAACTGGTTCTAAATGTTCAGCTAAGATTAGACTTTGTTCTAAAATTTTTTATTGTTAAACTATAAATTTTGAAATTTTCCTCGATATCTTTGTCCTTACAACCAATTTATTTTTTTCAGTTGTCTTTTTTTATGTTATATAACATAACATAAAAAAATACTTAGTAAATATATTGGAAGTTCTGTTGATAGTTACTGAAAGTGTTCACAACTTAGAAATGGAAGAAGTTGTCATAGTTATAAATGGAAGTTTTCATTGCAGGTGCCATTTTTTGTGTTATATAACATAACAAACACTATAGATATACTTTGTGAATTTTTCCTGATCTTTATAAGAAAGATAGTTTTTACAATTTGTAAGCTCTTTGTATTGACAGAAGGGATGGACTGTGCTTCCAGTTCTTGTTGATCTTTATCGGCTGATGAAAAGTCCATAATGTTGTCTACAGATGGAACAGTAGCTCTTTCAGCTTCACATGTTGCTAAGTTTTCTGGGATGTAATTGTCAAAGTCATAAATATTAACTGTTTCATTGTCCTCCTCCTAGTCCACTGCAGCTGATTTTCCATCTATTCCCGGTTCAGTAGATGCTTCGATTCTGCTTTTTTTAAAAAAATGGGAGGTGAACTGTTGTGCAACATTTCTCCACGATGCAGAAATAAAATGCATAGCCTCGAGAACACTTAATTTTAGTTTGCAGCAACATTTAGTTTTCCATTTTCCAGTTCAGCTACAGCTTTCCGGACAAGTTGTTTTCTATAATATAGCTTAAAAGATCAAATAATGCCGAAATCACAAGGCTGCCATTTGCTTGTACAATTTGAAGACAAAAAGATGACACGCACATAAGACAGCTGCAAATCCCGATGTGCAGTGCATTGATCAATGAACAAAATTATTTTATGATCTTATAGCTTCATTTTTTTGTTTAGTTTGCACTAAAAGTCTTCGAAAAGGGCTTGGGTTATTCATTCTTTTCTGTTTTCTTCATAGTTTGTCAGAACACATCTCACTTTTTTGAAGTATTTTGGGTTGCACAACTTTCCAACAAACGTCAGCTCCTCACTTCCATCAAAATTACAGCCCAGTAAAACCGTACGGTGCAGTTTGGACACCTTCCCTCCGTGACAGGAGTCTCTTTTTGCAACGTAACTTTTATCCGATAGAAGGTTAATGAAAATTTGGGCCTCGTCCACATTGAATATGTCCTTTGGTTTGTATCCTTTGGTAAATATAGTAGATTTTTCTTCCATTCATCTACACTTGATGATTCTTCCAAAAACGATCTATTCACAAGATTATCTTTTTTCATTCTGTCCATCTAGCCATTCGAAGCTGTGAAATCTTTCAAACAACCAAGTCTACCAGCGATTTTTAGAGCTTTTTCTATTAGTATCATTCCATTTATAGGTATATTCGCAAGACATGCTTCTTTAAACCACTTTAATAAGATACCTTTCAGCTCGTTGTATAGCAATTTTTTCAATTTCAGTTTCTTGGAATTCTTTCACTCACTTCCTTGATGTTTTTCTCAATGTATTTTTTCTGTAATACAGATTGCAGGGTTGTCATGGGAAATCTTTGCAATTGAGAAAACGCTACTTTGGTTCCATGAAATTCGTCAAATTGTTTAATAATTTTGGCTTTCTCAGCCACAGAAAAAATTTTGCCTTTTTTACTCATCATTTTGGCTTGAAAAGGTTAGAAATTATACCACCTGATGCTAAACAGCAACTGAATGTTGTCCAGTGCTATACAATTAATTTGAGGCTTATCAGAAACGTGTAGAACGGGTAAGGATCCCCCCTCCCTGACAAAAGAAAAGGAGTCCCCCCATCTGTTTGGTAACTGGAGTGTCTCTTATCTTCTTCATCTCATTCCTACATCAATGACGTGTGTTGCTTCTGTACTTTGCCCCCTTTCCAATAATGTATTCAGGGA
>JAPDSC010058884.1:533313-569050 GCA_026290005.1 Latrodectus geometricus
TGTGTTGCTTCTGTACTTTGCCCCCTTTCCAATAATGTATTCAGGGAAGAAGATTCTGTCTGTGGGAATGCGTTTTCATTTTCATAGATTAACTTTCAACAGCATGAATTAGCTTTAAAAAAGCACAGCAAGAAAAATATTGCTTAATTTTGAACACTTTTTCTTTACCTCCCCTCTTTCCAGAGAAAAGGTAAAATGCGGGAAATTCCACAGTGCAACAAACTTTCAATCCAGGTTAAATTAACATTATTAGTATACAAAAACACTGAGACTTGATGGAAAAAACGTAGATTCGGGGGACGTAAAATCAGGTTTTCACAGTAAAAATAATGTGAAGCAAGAAAATTTTAAAAAATATGTATTTACCATTTGTCATAAGTTTTGTTAATCATTAATATTTATATTTTCTCCCTCTAAGCATTTTCATAACTTATATACATATATATTGTAATTAACTGGAATGGAAGAGATACAAAAAAGTAAAATGCAACTTTTAAAAACTTTATTCTACTCAAGACAAAATAATAAATATTACATTCTAATTTATTAAAGAATATAAATTATTAATCTGTATAGGGGATATGAGATGTTCACAGCACAAGTCTTTAAAGTAAAATAATTGAGCTGAAGTACATTGCTTGAATTTATGTCCAATCTCATGTAATATATTTGTTCTATCGTATGTGTCAATGTATAGAGCCAATTTTTGGTTTCATTTTATTATCTCTTAATATAAACTAAACATCTTTTTCTGTTGAATATTGATCCAAAAAATTTAGGCTTTAGCTAAATGTAATTTCTTTTTCAAAATTATTTTAACAAATTTTGGTTTGGTATTAACATGTGTTTCGCAGACTTTTGACACATGATTAAATCTTTAATTTTTTTTCCCCTTCTATAATTTTTGTAATACTAAGCATGCCGTCAAAAAAAAGTATTTTAATAAAAACCAAAAATATATTTTTTTGTGACATACACAAAATAATAAGAAAATTAAAGTATTCAAAATAAAAGTTATATTGTAAGTAACATTTATTTGAAGCAATGAGATAGATGAAATAGTTTGTACTCTAATGATGACAGATCATCTCTCATCATCGTAATTTGATTTCCTGTTTGCTAATTTTAATCTCAGATGTGGTTCCATGTCCAATAGTCTATTCCTTTTGTTCAACTTAAACTCTACTAATGCTGGAAAAGACACTTCACATAAAAATAAAAATGGAATAGGCACACATTGCATTTGTAACCATGTGCAGAAGGAAGTTAAAATACTCTACCTATGTTTGATTTTCAAAACCCCATCTGATACCAATTCCAACAATTGTTCTTCTGCATGCATTAAATCTTGTCGCACAAATGTAGTGTTAATGTTAAACAGTTCTCTTATTTATTCAATATTTTAGTTTAAAATCAGGGAAATAGTTTTTCAAGTCCACTTGCGAATTCTCCAAATGCTATGTTATGCATTTCAAAATATCAGTATCAATTTTAGAGTCGAACTTGTTATAAACTTATGAAGAGAGGAAAACAAGTCTACTTCTTCACTACTAACTCTTGTTTGCCTTCTGTGTATGCAACAATGTGTAGATATGACATTCGGGACAGCATTTTAAATTCTTGCAACGAGTCGTTTATTAATTCTGACTATACTTTCCACATTACTTTTTGAGGCCATAAATTTATTTTCAAAAAAGTTCATGGATTTATCTTTGTAATGATTATGTCTATTCTCAAATTGGTTTCATGTTTTTATTTATTAAGTTTTCAAAACAAATGTTGCAAAGTAGATTAGACTCATTTTTATCTCCAATCCATGACTATCCAAATTTTAAGATATTCTTTATCATATTTGTGAGTTTTCCTTGCTTTTTTCCTAGCAGCTTCTTTCATAGAAGTTGATTCATTTTTAATTTCTTTATTTCCTGTTAGTGATTACTTTCTACTGGTGTAATAGTTCCAGGATTGCTATTATTGTCATCACTTTCTTTCAGTGTAATAGTTCCATATTTCAACCAGTTATCCATAATCTATGTTAAAGATAAAAGTTATATTTTATAAAATTAAGTTGTTCTAAATTCATGCAAATTAAATGAGAAATACTCAAGTAAAATATAATGAAAAGTGACACAAAAATAATTTATAAACAAACTATTTGCAAATCTAAATATATAACAATAAAATGTAACTTTATATATATGATTAGTCAAATTTAGAGAATTTAAAGTAAAACCTAAAATGAATGTAAACTTTCAGGATATTCACAATTGATGAAACATAAAAAATAATGAAATTGATGAAAAATAAAAAATAAGTCAACCATGTGCTAAAAAAAATCTCTTTCAATTACCCCTAAACTTATGTAGCAGCCATTACAACAGAAAACACATGTATTCAAAACAAATAGCTATTGTTATCATTCTATAAAAGGTAAATTTTAACACCAAACAGTAGTATCTGACTTTCTTCTCAGAGAAGAGGGTTAGTGGCAGGGAAACAGTGTTGTTATGATAGTGTCACATGTCCTACATTGTGATCAACCAATTATGCAAAGAATGAAAAATCCCCCCTCTGCTCTTGTAAAAAGCACAGTGCAGGGCATATCCTTACAAACTCCGATGCACATGGTACAAAATGCCACAATGCAGAGGTGCCACATATCTGACAAGCTCAAGAAGAAGAAGAACTCCGATACACTGATCTTATAAGACTAAAATTGCACTTCCATTTGCACCACTGCTGTTGGTTAGCCAAAGGGATTGGGATACTTAATCTTGCCTGAAGGAAAAATCAAAATATTTCTCTGATTTTAGTCACATGGGGAGGGACTGCGAACCACAGATGATTGGGCCTACTTTTATTTTAAGAATAGTCACATGATTTTCCAGGGATTGACTTTTGCCTCAGTTGTACCCCCATCAAACTTTTACACTTCTAGAAATCACATACTCCACTTTGCGAATTGACACAGCTTGTCCTTTTTGGACTTTGCGACATAAAACCCAACCAACCCACTTTGCGAAGCAAACTATCTATTTCTTCTTGTGAAGATATATGCCAAAAGAGTAATTGGTAACTATAAAAGATTGAAAATTGAAATAATTAATTTTAACTGATTAACAACAGCATATTATGAAGTCAAATAATTTCATAAATCATTGTGAAATTTTATTTCTTCATCTTTTTCAAATTCTTTTGAGAAAAAAAAAATTTTTCCAAAAGAATATGAATGGTTTTTTTCTCAAATATTTATATGAAATGTAGAAACATCAGATGAATAATAATGTACATAAAATATGATTGGTAAATAAAATATAAGAATATAAATTTTTGTAATTTATCATTTTCTGTGTATAGTTAGCAAAACTAAGAGAAGAAGAAAAGCTCAATGCTGAAAAATCGGTCATACAGGTTGAGGAGCCTAAAACTAAGAAGCTGAAAGCATACCATCAAGGTGTTGGAAAATACATAAATTCAGAATCAGGGTAAGGTGATATTTTAATTATTTAAATTTATGATTATTTTTACTATTATGTTATATTTTATTTAAGTATTCATATGATTTCAGACAATCATCTATATTTTTGATTTGTTGATAGAAATTTGTGTTGTGTAAAAATTGCAAACCATTTTTCTTAATTTCTTTACATTCTTTCTGTTTGTAAGCAAATAGTGGTGTTTATCAAACATTACTTGAATTTAAGAATTGTGGTCACTTTAACTTTGGAGCTATTAAAAAGAATTATGATTTATTCCATATAGCTTTAAATTATCTTTTTCTGCATAATATACTTTTTCATCATTGAAACAGTTACTTATTTACATTGGGAAGAAAATAGCACCTTTAAAAGACCTAAAAGTAAAAATTCTGAAATAAACTTATTTGAAAGAAAATTTCAGAATATATCTTTAACTTAAGCAAATTGCTTCAATAAATCATTAAACTAAAAACTAGAATCATTTAAAACAAATGTCCTTTCTTTGATCTATATTCTGATAGCAGGTTTATAATAAAAATTTTATTAAACACAACATCTGCTTTATTATATAAAAACTTAAATATAAAAATATGTGCATAAGAATCTGCATTCCTATTCTCTTAATATTTGCAAAAACATCTGAAACAAAAGCATCATTATCTGTTTTTAGCAAATGATATAAACATGACATGCTTGCAAAATAAGTTAGCTATATGTTTACTTCATTTCAGTAGAAGGGCTTGCATTTAGTAGAAATTGATTACAGATTTCACTAAATTTCTAGATTTTTCTTAAGCAAATCTAGTTAGTTTTCAGAATAAGACATTATGTCTTCAACATTTTGTGCTTATATATGTTGTTATATTACAACATATTAAGTTTTGTATTTCATAATATCCTTTTCGCTCTCTTTCCATTTGGTTTTACCATTTTCACAATAGCTTAATTAAAGCTAGCATTTTGGTGGCTATTTTCAGTTCAAATTATCTCTTCATTAATATTCCTATTTGAATATCTTTTTAACATTTATTTAGTGAAATATTGATATATAGAGCTGTTCACACATTTTTCAGACGATTTTTATTTTGTTGTAAAAAAATTATCTGCATGAAAAATTTTATTTTGCTAGTTATATTTATTGTATGATATTTAGAATTTTTGAATACATACAAAATTGCCCATTTAAAAAAACAACAAAAGGACATTTACATTCTTTCTGTAAAGGTTTTTTATTCAGTACTTCAGAAATGCTCAAAAAATCCTGGTTATTTGTTATCTAAAACTTTAATGGGAAATATAAATAGAAAAAAAATCGTCATAATTGGGCATCTAAAGAGAAAATTCTTCCAAACATTTATCTAAAGAAAATGCAGTTTTTCTATATTACCAAGGTAAAATCATATGCTAAAAAAAGCCCTCCAACTCAAAGGTACAGCGAAAATACATTAAAATGTTCAGTTTCAATTGTAAATAAAATTGTTAACTCTGAATCTTAATAAAGTCAAAAAACATAGTTTAGTTTTTTCAATGTCATGTTTATCAACAAAGAACATGTTGATGAATGTTTTATAAAAAAATTTATCATTAAGAAAATTTGTCACAACCATATATAAAGCTTAAATTTATTTAAGTGATTGCAATAGAAAAAAAAAGTTTATTACCATTAACCCTTTCCGGCACTGTGTTCCATGTGATGGAACACCAAATTTTAAATTGTTACCAAACCATTGCATTTAGAGATAAATGGATCAATTTTTTTTTAAAATGTTCTTTAAACGTTCTTCTTTGATAATAGATGCAGCACCACACAAGGTGACAAATAATTTTCAATTATTTTTTGTTATTTAAATCATTCTATTTTTAAGAAATTTTTCCCAACTTTTTTTGTGATATAAAAATAAATGTTTGGAAAAAAATTTCTGTGTTATTTTGTTGCCTGTCCATTGAGCTATTTATTCTATATTACTTAAAATTTTTTATGCATATAGTATACGTAGAATCATTGAATAAAACAAGGTGTTCCATCCCCTGGAACACTGCGCCGCCACGGTTGTTTTCATTTACGCCGTCGGTGCTGGATTAGCCTTGAACGCAATGATGAGGGAAACATCTGTGTTTATGTTTACTGTTTTTCTCTCTGTCGGGGAGAAATGAACTTTTGCTTAGGAATTTACAGGTGAGGATTTCTTGTTTGGGAAATATTTCTACAACCTTCTCGGCCTCTTGAATTGGAAAGCTTCAGTGGGGCCTAAGATTATATCAGTTATTTCGCGTCATCTTTAGATAGAAGGTGCATGATTTTTATGTTCTTGGTTTTCCTTTTTGCTACTACTTATTTTATATTACTGTATAGATATTTTTTTTGAATTTAAATATTTTAGTTTATACTTTTTTATGCAAATAAAATTTAATTTGTAGTTTATTTTTTAAATTTGTTAATTGCTAATAAATGGCACGGAGAGGTCTTAGTCTTTCTGAAGCAATAAAAATGCTTCAAAAATCGCCCTTTGGTAGTGAATCTGAGAATGCAGATAGTGATACAGAGGAATATGTTTCTATACCACTTGAACGGTCTCAATCTGATAGCGACGATGTATTGCATGCAAGTGAAGATGATTACAATGATTTATTCCAACCAGGCCCCTCTATGCAGTTCCAAGACCTTACTTGGGTAACTAAACAGACTGTGCAGAAGTTGCTGCCTGATTTTACACCGATAGGTTGTCAAAGTAAAGATATTTGGGACTTGTGTGAAAAAGCCCCCTTTCAATTTGTCTAGAGCTTTTTCCTTACCAATTAATTGAAGTTATTCTTTTGCAAACCAATCTTTACATATGTTTTTATGTATAGCATAAAAATCACTTTTTAATCCCCCCCTTTTTTTATGTGGTTCGTAGAGTAGCAGTCCTCCTTATGGTGCACCCTGGGGTACGCTAAGTCTGCTACACATTGTTTACAACATTATACATTGTTTTTTCATTAATATACGAAAGATTTGTGCGTTAGGGTGTTTCACTGCAATGCTCGCTTTTCATAGCCCTTTGCGGCGCAGTGTTCCATGTGATGGAACACACAAAAAATCAAAACGGTCAGTGCAATCTTTACCAAATTTTTATTGTACACTATTTAAGGCCTAAATAGACAGCCTATAAAATTTTTCCTCAATATCTCAACTTTAAAGGGTTGTGCGCCAGAAAGGATTAAAGATGACTAAAAATTTGTGCTACATGGTTAAAAGAATCAAATCAAATTTTTTCTTAAGTATTTATGATTGTCACAAGTTTTTTATGTAAAAATAAAATATAAGTAAAAAAATGTCTAGAACCATCTAGAACTCCATTCTTTAATTTTAAATTTGCAAATCTTTACCCATAATGCTATCAATTTGTTGAAATGCATCAAGATAAAGCTAACAGCCATGGGTAGTAATTTAAAAATTTTTTTCTAGAAAAAAATTCAATAAGAAATAGAAATTAAAACCATACCATCTTATATCTGGATAGTTTATATTTCATTTTCTACCATTTTTTTAATATTAGATTTCTGCATGTGTTAATATTTCCATTGTTTTTTATTCAAAACATTTAGTAAAGCAATTTAAGATTTGGAATATTTCAAAAATATCAAAGGAGTTAATAGGTATTATTGAAACCTAAAAGAAAATGCTACTATGACATAGGATACAATAGATATGAGAATATAAATAAGAATATAATGAAAATCCTCTTGTTCATTCCTGTAGAATGAAGTTAGTTGAACTTAGAAAGTCTTGAGAAAGCATTGCCCTTTAATGGATTCCCAGCCATTGTGATATTTTTGAAAACAAGCAAGCTGATAGGCTTGCCAAAATGGGATCTCTCATCTCATAACCAAACTCTCGTTCTCCTCTACATAAAAAGAATCATTTACATTAAATTAAAAGATAATAGGTTCTAATATAGTTGATGCAACTGTGGGTAAGATTTGAAGTGTCTAGTTCAACAAAAGGAGTAAAATCCCCACTTTTATACCTCAATCTGTTGTAATTGCTCGCTTTGTTTGCTTATTAGGTATGAATATTTGGAGAAGCATTTAAATCTTATAGGTGGTGACCACCATTTAAACTAACTTACAGTTACCCACTTAGTTTACAGTTCATGCATCAGTCAATAGGTTCAAATGAAAATTTTAAAGGGATTCTTTTCCAAAGAGTGATCACAGCTTGGAGTCACCATATGAAATTGGTGTAATGCATTCTAGGCATAAATCATTTGTCAGTGTATGCTTGGAATTAGGTTGCAGAAAAAATTAATATCTAGGTCATTTTGCAATACATGTTTTATTAAATAAATCACTGTAACTGAAGAAAAATTATCTGAAAACTTGTGTAAAGATGAGTCACTCACCCAGGCTCTTCGATATAAAAGCCTACTGCTGTTCACAATTTCATTTCAGTAATTTTCAAATCTAAATTCGAATGTAATTTGTTCAAAAGAAGTATTGAATGATTAAATATTGAAGAGCATGAAACCGTTAAGAAAAATAACTTTCAGATACCAAACAAGAAGAAAATTATGTAGTACTACCACAATCTGCAAATAAAAGTAAATGTCATAAATACTTTTTAAGAAAAACAAAAGTGATGTTTTTCTACTAAAAGAAGAAAGAAAAAGTGCATTTTAAATTGTAGTTTGTAGGAAAAAAAATTACTTCGTTTAATTTTTTTATCAGTAAAAAGAAAATTAGAATTTCTATAAAATGTTAATTTTTATAATAAAATAAGTTTTTTTTTTTAAAGAGTGCATACTTTTTTTATAGTACTTTACTTAAAAAAAGAGTTGTTTGGTAAAAGAGATTATTTTATTTAGATCTACCAGAACTATTTTACAGCTCCCTACAAATTTGTAAAGTAAAGTGTCTACTATACATAAATATTTTTTAAGTACAGCATTTTATTTTTTACAGATTATCTTAACTTTAAAATTTGTATTTTATATTCTAAATATACTTTTAATTTTGTGTGAACGTTCTTTATACTAAGCCAATTTGTTTCCAAGAGATAACTGAAGACACTCTTAATATGAAAAAACTCATTATTAGAAAAATTTCATTTTTTACATAATAAAAAATGTAATGCATTAATACAACAAATTGAACTTCAATCATTTCAGTTCGCATATGCAGCAATTTTTTACTGACAATGAAATATTTTGTCTTTGATAGTAAAAGGACAGCTGCTGTTTATATCTCTTTTGCATCATCAAATCTACTTATTTGCTAAAGATAATTAGAAATATGAAACAAGTAATAATCACTATCTTTAATATCCGTTAAGTATGGAAAATAAAGTTCCTATTTTAAGGCAGTAACAACATTTAAAAGTTATATCTGTAAAATGTTTAATATTATCTTACAAATGCACTATTATGTTTATCTAGTGAATATCATTCTTTTTCACCCATACTGATCATTTTTAATTCAAAGTTATTGGTCAAAAGTAGATAATAATCAGTAAATTTTCTATATAAACATAATGTCATAATTTTGAATTACAATTTGATGCTAGGTAAACACTTCAGTTTTCTCTCCACTGTAAGTCCCAGTCCAATTAGCCCTTATGGGCAAAAAATGACAATTGAGTGACAAACAAACTCCACAGTATTCCAGCAAAGGGGCATTATTCTTAAAAACATTTAGTATTAATAAATTTTCTTGGCATAACTTTTTCAATGGGCCTAAAAGTCTAAGCAAGACTTCAGCTAATAATTCTTTACTTAAATGTTATAACACAAACGATCATCTAACTTGTTTACTCATACATGCATACATTAGGTTGTTAGAAAAACGTGAAACGTTTGCAATTTATAAAACGCGATAAGATCCTCTTGAGTTTACATACCTTCCCAGTTTATGTAACTGAGTATGATTCTTTTTACTAAGTACTTATATAGATAAAAATGGTAATAGTGTAATCACATCAGAAACTTTTTTACAAATTCTGAAATGTTAAATCTTTACTATTAAAACTTTGGGAGATTCTGAGTGTAATACATTTTTAACAGTTTATTATTGAAAGAGAAGTTTCAGTATCATCTCAGAGTATAGTTTATATTCATACAGTATAATCTAGTAATATTTCTATTTACTATCATTCATAAACTCCATTTTGAATTTAAAAACTAAATCAAAATCGCTATATCTTAAAGAGCAAATTTTTTTTTAACATGTTCTAAAAAATACTAAAGCACAAATAGTGACTTTTTTAATTTACCTTAAGAGTGGCATATATTATATACAATTAAGAAACAATTTTGAATGATTATTTTCTTCCATATAACTAAATCATGGACTTTCACATTATATTTTAAATTTTTATTTTTTTACATGAATGAAATTTTGATTATATCGTGCATTTTTTTTTTATTTCTCAAATAATGTAAAAAATTATTCCAAATAAAAACATTTATTTTTAGTAAACCTCATATACATTCTCTATATGATAATAAATAATTCAATAATGGCATTAACATTAAGCTTTCTTATCTGATCTTTGCCTACAATTATCAAATCCATAAATGCTTACATTTCCCTTTAAATAGTTGGGTATTTTAAATCACTAACTTAACATTATAATTAATTTACTAGTGACAAAAAAAAGATTGAATTTATGTTTTGTTTTTATTAGTTCATCTTTTATACTATATTTTCTATTGTATTGAAATGTGCATCAGTTTGTGTTGTACATATTTTGACTCGTTAATTTTGTGTGAATATTATTTTTCTATTCAAAATTATTTTATATCACTAGAATTTATTTAAAATATTTATAGTCCAATAAGAATAAATAATCAAAGAATTTTTAAAGACTCTAAAAACGTATAATATGTTGGGTCATTTGAAATATTGTTGCAATTCCATATAAATTTAAGTTATTTATTAACTTTTAAACTGGCAAAATTTTCCTTGATTAACATGTAAAAAAAATTTCAAAAAGTTAACAAAAATTAGTATTTCTCAATCATTTATTTATAATAAAAACTTTTATTGTTTTCAGGGAAAAACCAACTGATGATATTGTACCTGAAGTTAAGAAAAAAAGAATAATCACTGGTAAATTTGACTTTAGCAATTGGTAAAATATATAAGAATGAAAGTTAAAAAATCAGCCTTAACTTATGTATTGTAAATATGTAAAATAAAATTGCTTATTTTTTATTTAATTGTTGTTATTTTGACGTAATATATTAAATGATATTTTAAAAACATTCCACTTTTTCTATTCTTTATCTTTAAATAAGTACATTCATTGTAAAAAAAAAAGTTTGAGAAATATTTTAGAAGTATTTAATTACTTGGAAATATTTAATTATATCGAACTTTATAAAAAATCACACGTATAAAATGTTTTATTAAAATTTTTTTAATTTTTAATGTGGCAAAATCGTTTTCTAATTACAATACAATATAATATAATGATTTTCAATTACCTCGAATAAAGAAATGTACAAATAAAGGACTTTTCTATAACTGAATTATGATATTCTTAACATATTGAAATATTTCAATTCATTGAATTTAAAATTCTCCAGTTTTTCATTTCAAACATGTCAGATTTTTTAATGTACTTTAGAAACTTTTTCACTGAATGAATGTAACAGCAGTTAATAAACAAAAACTGTTAACATTCAATATTCATTAAAATATCACTCATAAACAAAGTTAATAGTTCTGGATTAAAATAGGAATATTATAATAATGTGTTTACTCTTGATAAAGTAAAATAAATTTATAAAACAAATAATAACAATAGTAAAAAAGAGCTAAATATGTGACATATTTTTTAATGTTTTTTTGAAAATTTATTTCTTTAAATGAAGAAAACTAGGTAGTTTCTCTTTCCAATAAAATAATAAACAACATTTAAATCCAATGTTCATGTTTTTCTTAATACTTTCAAAACAATTAAACTTGAAAATAGCAATTCAGATAAAAAATAAAATCCAGAATGATAATGTTTGCAATAAATTTTCATTTGATAAGTAAGTATTTTGGTTTATTAAATACATTTGAATATGTGTTTCAAGCACATTTTTTTAATAAATCTTCTGCATTGAGTACTGCAATATAAAATTAATCTTTTAAGGCTAATAAAGAAAACATAAGTTGCATGAATAATTTATATCATTATTGTAATGTTATCAATATTTTAATAGCAAATGTTGATGCTTTTTACTAAATGTAGTTTTAAAAACATTGTGTATTATAATTACATAGTAAATTTATGTGTAAATTCAAATACAATATAAAATAACTATGTTATTTCAAAAGAGCTCAGCTAATTTTAATTTATACATATTTATATCAAAGAACTCCATCATCAGTTTCTCGACTATATTTCACCCCATCTTTGTATGTATTTGAAGATGGGGGAAAAATCACTTCAGCATTCACTTTAACAGTAACGAGTGATTCAAATTAAAATCCTTTTCTGTAACTTCTAGTATGTATTCAAATATAGCAATTAAAAATTATAATGTGAAATTTTAAATCCTGTGACTTGCAGATAATACTTTCACTCCCTTCACTTATATTTTCAAAAATGTTAACCATATAAGCTGTAACATACAACCAAATCTATATGGATAATCAATGAAGACAATATTGGGTATACTCAATATTTAAGGATTTATACATCTTTTGCATTCTAAAATGAAATCTTGAAAAGTGAAGATCACCTTGTTGAATTTTAATAGCAGAATAAAGTTCAATATTAGTTTATCTTATTTTTATTTCATGAGCTTCTGAACAATTTTAATCACTATCAAAAAGAATCAAAACTTTGTATCTGCAAAAAGAATATATTAAGCATTGTAATCCCTCATTTAATTTCACATTGTGAAAATTATATGTTCTCTTTTTAATATTGTAATTCATTTATATTTAATAACAATCTATATAGATCATCAAATTAAATATAATATGATAAACATTTTTATTTGAGTATGAAAATAAGTGCTGTAAAATTTAAAAATTCCTTCAACCTCAATATTTATTCAATTCTATGATTCTGTTAATGTGAATGGTGCAGATTATAACTCTATCGATAAATGTAAAAATATTATTTTAATAGTATTTACTAATTTTTAAAAATATACATTATAATAGTTTTAAATACTTTCTATAAGTTTCAGTAGTTATTTGCAGGTTGGAAAATTAGAATTTTGCTAAAAACTGCATGAATACTATTAATATTGTGTGTGTTTTTTATATAAATATTTCATAAACTCTCACCATTTAAAGATGGTGCCCCCCCCCTCTTAAGAACAGATTGATAGATTATATTCCATCTAAAACACAAGAAAATGAATAATTTCTTATTTTAATGTATTGTATAATATGTACTTTTTAGTTTTCATTGTTAAAGATATAAAATTATGAAATATCTTTAGTAATATGGTTGGTTGGTTTTAATGGCACAAGGCTATAGTAATATGATAAACGTGTAAAAAAATAATGTAGTAAAAATAAATAAAATTTAAACAATAAGAGCAGTCAGGATAAGCTAGGTGTTTCATCCATGATGTGACCAAATGATCAGTTAAGTTTTAAAAACAACTTCAAAAATCATTTAACTATTCTTTGAAATGTTATTCTTAGTTTTATTTTGTTTGTTTCATACGTGTTGAAGGAAAAAGATTTTTTAGTTACACAGTAGGTGTTTGTTTTTACAAACTTAGGGACCAGTAAAATAGTTCTTAAAGTCAAAAGTTTATAAAATAGAAATATTAAAAATTTCTAAAATTGCTTTCTTTTACTATGAAAATTTATTTAGTAAACACTGAATAAAAAAAAACACACTCAGAAGCAATTAATACATTTAACTAATGAAAAATCAAGTAAATAATCACTTATTTTCTGATCCCAAACTGTTTTTAAAAGCACATTTTTCCATTTATTATGTTATCAATTAATAACCATCAAATACTTCTTACCTATGAATTACATCCAAGTCCACATACAAAAAGTCAGCAAATAGATCAAATAATAAATGCTATAGGATCAAATGGGTTTATTTAATAAAGGCTGGTTGTCAAAATTATGATTGAAACTGTGCCTAGAATGTTTATTTCACAAGAGGATTTCAAACCATTTGATTCAAGCTCCTTGCAAAAGTACCTAACAATATTGACACACAGAGGCTGTAAGGAGGGGATTAATTAAACAAGAAAAAATCCTCAAATTGTTCCAAAAAATCTAAAATTTCTATACCAGCAGTATATTAAGTTATCCATAATCCAAAGTATTTATGATCCTCCAACAAAAACAGATCTAAGTTTCTCAAAGAGCATAATACAAAAAATAAAAATTAAATGCAAACAGAAGATGCATGACAATGAGCTTGCAAGATTTTTTTTTTCTTTTCAATTTTAGTTCATAAATGGAAATTAAAGTTATTTCATCCATGGCATGATCTTACTTTTGTAAAATCTACTTGATAAAAATAAGCTAGTAGGACCAGCCATTAGTTTGTAAATCTGTAAAACAAGCATCTACTGTACATTGTAAAATTACCTTCAAACTTTTATCGCATCAATAATAGCTTATTTTTAATATAAAAATGCTATATTATGTTATACTTTATCAATTTCTTAGGTAAAAATTAACTTTTTTTAAATCCATTTTATTTATAATTTATCAGTTTTCAATCAACAGTGCTTAAAGGGATCTATATCATATATTCCCTTACAAAAATGAAAAACAATGTATTTTCAATTTTGAAATATTACATGTCAAATCAGAAAAAAAGTAACGCATAATTTTAAGTGTTCTTCGGCCACATACAAAATAATAAATTTGGTATTTCCTTTTAAATTGTATTGTGGAATAAAATTTTCTTTAACTGAAAACATGCATTTTTAGTAAATTGAGCTGAATATACATGCGATTTAAGACTTCAGATATATTACACATTTTTTTACAAACTCCTTTATACAACATAAAATTCAATTAAAATATGTATGTATTCAAAGATTAGCTTTTCTATGATTATAAATGTTTTGATATAAACAACCAAGCAAATGAAAAATCAGTATTCATTTTTTCCAGCTGTTATCATTTATATGATAATTACCTCATTCAATATTAAATCATAAAAATAAATAGAATTATGGCATAATATAATAAAAATAATTTGATATTTATACCTTTTGTTTTGTTTATATTAAAGATAAATTAATTTATTTTTCAATGTTTTGTGGGAAAATGAATGTAAAATCTTAATTTAGTGGAAATTTCTTATTGTTATTGTTAATATGTAGTTTAATAAAGATAACAATCTGCAAAGCACAAAAAAGATTTTAATAACGTAACAAACCCAAAATAACCAGATGTTAAGTTTAAATATAAAAACTACACCTTAAGTGCTTACTAACTGTAATTTATCGCAACTATAATCATCGAGCAAAACAATACAAAAAAGGAAAATTAAAAGCTTTTGAAGAATTAATGAAATTGTATGAAATCACACAGACATATATGTACACGCACAACATTTTGCTTTTCTGCACAGAATAAGCAAATACACAAAACAAGAGACACGTTATGCAAGGCTTTGACAATGGAATACATAACATATAATAATAAAAAGCAACCACCATAATTTTAATTAAAAGAAAACAAACCAAAGCCAGATAACATGTACAGTGACATAATAAACACATCAATTTCCCCTTTTAAATTTTAGCAAAATAATATAAAAAGTAAGTAGTAAAAGCACAAGTGTACAATATTTCATTAATTCAAAAGTATGAATCAAAAGCAATGTATAGTTAATGTTGCACAAAATTTCTCACATAAAAATATGTTAAAAACACTATTTTTTTATTTATTTTTTTCACATAATTATTTGTTCTAACATTTTTCAACAAAACATTTTGCCTAAAATTATGTTCTTTCTTGCATTTTATGCTTAATAAAGTGCTGCAGAAGTTTTTTACTAGAGATTATATCTGAAACTTCATTAGCTTTATTACTTATTACAGAACACAAAATTAGGCAAAAATTTTGATTATTTAAATAAGTACAAGAATAAAAAAATGTGTATTCTCATAATTAGAATTAGTTAAACAAATTTAAAGACAGCATTTTTGTTATAATGAATAATATAATGTATGAAATAATAAAAAATAAAGTTGAAACAAAACATTGTAAGTTAACCATCAATGCAAAAGTAATAAAACTCAATCTACACTGGAAGAAAAATGTCCCTACATGAAACAAAAAGACAAATTTTGCTCACAAATTAAAAAAAAAAATTACATATAGCTGTGCATATCGTGTCTCAAAACAAGCTACTGTCTATAAAAGATTATTACAAGAGTTGAATATAGTCTATAGATATATCTACTTATTTTCACAAGGACATATTTTAGTAAAAAATTTTCTATAAATTGACAAATGCTTCAATAACATTGCTACTTTTAATAGAAAAGAAAGCTTAAATAATGATTTCAAAGCTTTAGAAAAATAGTCTTTAATTAAACTGAATTTTAAACTTTTATATAAAAAATTTTAAGAAAATATCCTTTCAAAATTCATAGGGCTTAGTGAAAAATAGAATAAGAAAGCAGAAAAAATTCTAACAAATAAAAATACATTATACACAATGTAATTCGGAAAATACATTCAATAATTCAGTAAAAATATTTTTATGTATGTTTTGTACAATTAAGTTGAATAAATTACAAATTTTGTATTTCTTAAACTATAATTATAGTTTAAAAGAAATGCATATTTTACTATAAAATAATTTTTTGTGCAATTTTATTGCTAAAAAATTAAAATTTTGGTATTTTTACATTTATAACAACCAAATTTAAAATTAAATGTATAAATAGAACTTAACTCTAATTATGTAAGCACTTTTTCAAAAGTGCTTCACTTTTAAGATTATTTTTCTCATACATTTTCATGACAACTTTTATTACTTTCAATTACATTGTATGATTTCAAAAAAATTAACTCACATCTCATTCATTCTATGATTTGATGATAGAAATAAATATTAAAGGTACTGAATTTTAGTATTTTTTTTCACAGCAAACGATCAAAAAATGTTTCAATGATAATATACATATGTAATTGAATATATTCTAATAAGCAATCAAATTTACTTGTAATATATAAATACATCATTAATTCATGTTTACAGCTTTTAGCGATGTTTATTTAACTTTCCTCCACAAATTTAATTAGAAAATTCAATATTAATATTTTTATATTTCAAACATATCTGTGAAATCATAAAGGTAAGTGGATGAATATGAAAATAATAATAAATAAAAAATTGTTAAATCATTATATATCAGTAGAAAGTTAAATATTATGAAAACAACAAAGTATCTGTTAAAAAGCCATCAATGTATTTTGTTAAGGATATTTTTAAAGTAAAAGAACAAAAACAATATCAAAAAATGTTTAATTTGAGCTAATATCTAGGTAAAATTTTAAAACTATTAGAGAAAATTGCTTTTTATAGTATACTTTGAACATTTTTGCTATGAGACAAATATATATTTACAATACACCGGCTGTAAGTAAACAAACTACAAACACATCTATTTCCATATAACATTAACTACCCTGTAGAAACTGACAGTCTAATAATGGCACACTACAACAATTTTTGCATTGCAAATGTTCCTCATTCATTTAGTAACTAAAGATACACAATTGCTCGACAGTACAATACATTATAAGATAAAAAACAGTTAAATACAATATAAACATAAAATAACAATTAAAGCACCGCCATCTTAAATTCAAGCAATTTGTATACATACAACACTATTTTAAACTGTCAGTATAAAAGGAAGAATTTTTACATTAAACTTAAGTTGAATGAACCTGAAAAATTCAACAAGCAACACTTTTAATGTCAAGAAGATGACAATTATTTCATGGTAGATTTAAAACAAATGACAATTTTAGTTGCCTAAGTAAATTTGATGTATCCTCTCAATTTAAACAAAAAAAAAAAATCATATTTGCACGAATCAAACATAAAAAGTATGTTTCTATATATGATGATAATAATGAAACATCTGAGAATAAGAACCAAATAAAATTTTAGAAAATATTTTTGTTTTAAATCCATAAAGAGTATTAAAAAAATTTTTCATAAATACTATTTTTCGTAAATTGATAAGTAAAAAAGGATTAAACAAATATCAATATAATTCGGTTGTTCCCATAAAAGTTTTCATTAAATTTATTAATTAACCAGAAAAATTAAATTTCTAAAAAATGTTTTTAATTCAAATCCCTAAGAAATGTCTGTAAATACTAGTAAAAAATGAGAGAAAAAGAAGTCAAAATAATGTAGCTGTTAGGGTGCCTTTAAATTATATTTGAAAAAAATATTAAATATTTCATAAAGGATGCTGTAACAGTGATAAACTATACTAATCACAATTTATTAAAGTATTAAACCTTTAATAATTCAATTTTCTAATAAATCAAAATCTTTTTATTGAAATTTTAAAAATTGATTAAAATACAATGACATGAAGTGTTTAAAGGACTGCTTGAAATTATCACACATAGATAATTTTCTTCAAAAAGTTTGTTTTAAATTCATCAACTCTAATGAATAACATTTCTAAGATTCAAAAATATTTATTTTTACTTTTAATACAAAATTTCTAGAGTATCTTCTTTCATAGTCAAAATGAAATTATTGTTAGCAGAAAAATAAAATTTGACTACATTGTACAAAATATTAAACATTGTAATCATTTTTATTGCATCATAATATTTCTAGTAACTTTTTTAGCACGAGTCATTTGTGAAAAAAGAATATCGAAAAGTCAATCGTAAATAATAAATTTGCTTTATTGTTTAAAAGAGTTTTAAAAAAATTTCAATTTATGATAATATGCCTGATTTGTATAGCAGTTACCAAGATAAAGTCATATAAATTTGATAAATTCCAGACACTAATAAATGTAGTAAAATACCTAATGCTAAATTTTATGCCTTATGTTATTAAATAAATTGACTCATAATTGAGAATTGACAAATAAATTAAAAAATTTTCCAGACATAAACTAAGAATTTAAATGCCATACATAACTATTTTGATCAATTTGTTTACAAGTGAAATAAAATTAAGATACGTAACAAAATGAGAAAATAAATTTCAAGTGTTCTCTTAACGAGTGAAACTCATGCAAACTCACTTTAATAAGTAGTAAAGGAGTTAAAAACGATTTTTAAATTACGTTATTAGTTTAATAAGTCAATCTAAAGATATCTAAAGAAATATAGATTATTTTATTTGTTTTTTACTGTCTTTTTTTTTTTCATCCTAAAATTTAAAGTGGATATTGAACTTAAAAAATTATAATTTAAAACTATGAAAACTTTGCTTACAAAGCTAAAGTTGAACTAACTAGAAATTAAAGTTAAGGAAAAAGTCAAACTAAAGACTAAAGCATTAATTAATCATCAATTAGCTTGGCTGAAATAATTAATACTAATGTTATATTAAGCATATTTTATACACAAATAAAGAACATTAGCCAGTTAATAAATACCATGACTTGAAATAATTTAAAAAAAATAAGGAAATAATTGTTATCATTAAACAAAGACTTCTTTTTACAAAAATCAGCATTAGAAATGGTTACAAAAATACTATAAAATTAGCTTTCAACTAAGCAAAAGTTACTCAAGCACTTAGAATGATGGAATGCTAAAATACACATGTAAGTCATGTATTCTTTTTCACTATAATGAAATTTTCTATTAAAGAATCTTGTGGGGCTTATAGTTCAACATCCCTCAATAAAATAAGTCAATTTCTTTGCATAAACTAATTGTTTATAAAAATCTTAGAATATACATAGAGAGAGCAATAGTTAATTAAAATAAAATTAGCAGTTTTCAGACACAGGTGCTTCAAAAGTAAGAGTCAGAAAAAGAAAATTTTAGATATAGTTAATATATAAAATTTTCAAATAATCAGAAGCCATATTTCTTACTAATAATAATTAATTGAAAATAAATAGATTCATTAAAAATTTTTATAAAACCACAGATAGAGCAATAAAATTGTCATTATTTTTACATTAACATAATGCATATATACCATTTTATTTCTATAAATAGCTATTTCTTTTACTGAATAGCTATAGCTTAATTATTTAAATTATTTTGATTATTGATAGTAAACACTTTATTAACCCTAGAAAAAATTCTACTTAAAAGTAATGGAAATAAATATACAGTTATTTATATTTTCAAATTTATATGCACAAATAAAATTGTGCAGCAAAAAAATGCATATTTTTATTTAGCATTAATTACTATGATTATTCAGCAAATGCAAGATTTCAAAAAGAAATTTTCTTAATGCAGTTCTACTTCTTTTTGTTTGACTCAAACCATTCAATTTTAATATAATAAACTCATCATTGAAGTATAATCATCAGGCAATAAAGTGAAATAGTTTAAAGAAACATAAAACAATACTGAAAAAATTGATATTCTGACAGAAGCAAAAGTTTAGTTATAAATTAACAGAATAAATTGCAACAAACTTAACACTTAAACATAAAAGGGAAAGATTCATATTATTTTATTCCATATTTAAAAACAGTATATGATCTTAACAAGCAATGTTTTAGGTTGAAATTAGTCTAATCACCGGTATAAATTCTAGATCAGATTATATTAAAGCAATTATAATTATAGCTTCAAAATTAAGATAACTAAGATCATAAAAATTAAATGCCATATTAAAAACAAAACACACTTTCATTAAATATTTTAACAAAATTCTCATAATAGTAACAAATTAATTTGCTAATTTTTTAATATCTGAATTACTTACTGAGAAAATTTTAAGCAATTGAAATTCATAATTTGACTCTCCTAGGAATTTTCTTATATTTTAATCAAAGTCAAAAATCTTCCTTTTTACAGGAAAAGAATTCATAAGTAAAATGCTACAATAAGGTCTAAAGACACAAATACAGAAAGCTAAGAATTAACAATACACAAATTAATGTAAAAAGCGTAAAAATTAAAAATTTCTTTAACAATTAATATAACAACAAACAAAATTAAGAGTGAATAAATGAAAGTAACAACATTATATGATAACCAAAAACAAAGCTGAGAATAGCTATAGAAAAATAACAATTCTGATATACTAAGTTAGTATTTTTCAGATTTCAATAATTACAAACACAAAATTAATTAAAAATTCATTAAAAACAAAATTTACAATGTTCAATAACAAAATTATTAATAAATTTAAAAAAAATCAATTATTGTATTTCTAATTTTCACATAAATTTGGGTTTTTTTAAAACAACCACTATGCTCATAGTAGATAAACACCTGATTGTTAAGCCAATTATAGTATTATAAGGTAAGATTTCTGCATATCACTAGAAAATAATTCATTATTTATATTTATTAAATGATATTAAACAAAAACAAGTAGATTATTTCATAACAGGAATCATTCTAGTTTCATACACAGACCTGGCACAGGATGAAAAAAAAGACACTTTATAAATAAAAAAAATTCTTTGTTATGATTGAACATCTATTAATAAATTAACAATGGTCAATTTAATACAAAAAATATTTAAAATTAGAAACATGTTTTATTATTAGTCAAAACATACAATAGAAAAATAACTTTTAACAATTTTAATCATTCTTTCATTTTTTTGGAAGGGGGGGGGGTCATTAAAAACATTCTAGAATGATCCCAATCACCAATTTCAAAACAAAATTATTTTAAAATCAGACCATAAAATATTTTTCATTGTTAATTTTTTCACATTTTTAATCAATTTTATAACATAAATATTATGTAATCCTTGATTATAATATGATCAAACTTCAGTAAATGAATCTTTTTTTAATAATAATAAAATAAAATACTATAAATATTTTCCAAATAATATTACAATTAATATTTCTTTCTCTATATAACATTTATCATTAAATTTCTTGGCAACAACAAAACAGAATTATATAATTAAAATAATAATTTTTGATTAAAAAATTCTAAAACTTTTGAAGACCTCTAATATTTTATATATACTTTTATTTTTGACTATTTTAATATATAATAAAAATTATTAAAATATTCATGAAATATGTAAAAATTAACTAAAATATAAGATTAAAGATTTTTGAAAATCATCAATATCTTAAACATGTTCAATCAGAGATATATTTAAAAGCATAATAGCATCCATAAGTAATTTTCAATATGATTAAAAATCAAATTTTTCCCATAAAAACATTAATGCACATACAATGATATTATGAAATAGATAGGTAGATACTACAGTAGAAAATAATAAAAATTATCATTTTAACAGGCACCCTTTTTTTCAATTGAAGTTATTTTAAGCAGCAATTAGAATATAAAATTAATTTTTGACATACACTAGGTTAAAAAGAAAATTATTTTTCAAAACAACAAATTATTGCAATGAAGAAGATGATATGACTTACAAATGCAGTAGCTTATTCATTTATATGTAAACAGACAGATAATGTGTAATGTATTTGGAATAAAAGACAACTTAGCAAGAAGACATATCATGTTCGACATTTTTAACAACATCACTTTTTTGTCAAAAATCTAATTTTGAATCAAATGTATGTATTACTTAAAAATATTTAATGATGAAATGCAGCTTTACAAGCCGCCATATGCTGTAAAACAAATTGTAATGAAATTGAGCCATTCTTATAATCCTTGAGAATTTCTACAAGACAGTTTACAAGGTGGGAAACAAGAACCAATCAGTTGTACCAGAAGCAATGAAATAAGTGCATAGGAAACTTGATTGGTTTGTATGACTTCTGTAACAACAGATTGGAACTCAACAATGTTATTCTATACTACAAAATGCAATTAGTGTGCTGATATATTTGTGAACAACAGTCATGGAACTATGTTTTCATTTCACCTTAATAATCAGGTGTGTAAGTAAAATAATATTTGATGCTCATGAATCATTATTGCATAACATTTTTTCCTATGTGATAAGCTCTGTATAAAAAGTATTCAAATGACAAAAACTGGGTTGCTGTTTATCTCCTTAAAACTATAAGTTCTACCAGTTATCGTGGCTCTTGGTGCTATGTGTAGTGGCAGCCATTGCTTTCAGCATACTTTAACACTAACTTCATTTATGATTAAAATACAAAACAGAAGAAAAACATATTCATTTGCTGACAAAAGCAAAGTTTGTAAGTAAAGCACTAATACAAAGCATGTCAGTAATTTTCTAGTAGTCCTCTAAAGTACTAATTCTGAGTAAGTGGCACAGGTAATTCATTTTCCTGGCTTCTCAATATAGTTTCTGGTTCCGGCAAACTATCACTTACCGTAGGATCCACAGATGCATTTCTAGAAGGCCTGTCTAAATGATCACTACCATTACTACAAACAGGCTCATCAACTATTCCAAGATGCGCACTGCCTGGTCTTACAAGGTGCTCGTTATGAGGACTATTTAAAAGTTCATTTCTACTGTGGTGATCTGAAGCTGGTCTAGAAAAATGATCTTTATTTACAGTTCCTATATGTTCATTAGCTACATTATCTAAATGATCATTCACTCTGTCAAAGCGTTCATTTCGAGCGTTTCCAAAATGTTCATGGTTAGGACTCACCATAAGGTCATTAGATGATTTAGGTATGTGATCATGATTAGGTCTTCCCATATGATCATTTCCAGGTCTGCTTGACATATGATCATTATTAGCTCTACCCATGTGATCACTTCCAGACTGGACCATGTGATCATTATTAGGCCTTCCTATATGATCATTTCCAGATTGTACCATATGTTCACTGTTGGATCTACTTATTAACTCATTCACAGGCCTGCTCATGTCATTAACAAGATGATCATTATTTAAGTTGCCTAAATGTTCATTACCAGGTTGGCCTAAATGATCATTATTAGGTCTCCCTAAGTGTTCATTTGAATGACCCATATGCTCTTCCAGGTGGGATCTACCCAAATGCTCATTACTTGGTCTACCCATGTGTTCATTATTTTGTCTACTCATATGTTCATTTGATCTATTCATATGTTCGTTATTTTGTCTACTCAAATGTTCGCTGTTAGAATGCGCTAAATGATCATTTTGTCGATTCATATGATCATTGTTTTGTCTAACCATATGTTCACTTGGCGGTCTACTAATTAGTTCATTATTTGGTCTACCTAAATGATCACTTGATCCAGGTCTAACCATATGATCATTTGTAGGTCGTCCCATATGATCATTAGGTCTCCCCATGTGATCATTATTGGATCTTCCTAAATGGTCATTATTAGGTCGCCCCATGTGCTCATTTGTTTGTCTGTTCAGATGCTCTGAATTGGCCCTGTTCATGTGATCATTAGACGGTCTTAACATTTGCTCATTAACATGTCTTCTCATTTGTTCATTTCTTAACAGTTGTTCATTGCTCAATCTTGGCATAGACTCACTACTAGTAGAAGCTAAGTAGTTGGTACTTAACCTACCTAACTGTCCAGATAATGATCTTTCTAACTGTTCATTTACATGTCTATTTAATGTTTCATTGCCTAATCTTCCTAAATGTCCATTTAAAGATTGTCGTAAAAAGTCATGTCCTGGTCTTCCCATATGTTCATGAAGAGATCTATATAATGCTTCATTTCCTGACCTCCCAAAATGATCATTTAATGCTCGACCTAACAATTCATTCCCTTGCTTGCTAAATGAATCATTTGGTTTTGAAAAAGATGAGTTACCTGCTTTCATTAGATGATCATTTAAAGTCCTTAAAGAAACTGGATTTTCTGTCTTACACATCTGATCATTAATTTGCCTAATTGAATGATCATTAATTTGTTTATTATTATGATCAGGAGCTTCTTGCTTGTATATTGTTTCATTCATTTGCTGTCGCATTGATAAGTCATTTGCTTGTTTAGCTAAATGCTCATTTAATTGTTTAAGAGATAAATCATTAGGCGGTCGACCACGACGGTTGACAGATAATGTAGGGGTAGTACCAGCAATGGCTTTATTGTTAGGACCAGTAATACCTCTATTTACATGATTTGCCATATGACATTCTAAACTAGATCTTGTGACAAAGGATTTGCAGCAAATACCACATTGATAAGGCTTATCAACATCAGGTGGACGGCAATGTAGCTTCATATGGGTTTTCATGTTACCTTTTTGCGTGAAACACTTTCCACAAATTTGACAGGCATGATGTTTTTCACCACTATGGGATCTCATGTGAGTTTTCATATTACCTTTTTGGGTAAAACACTTCCCACAAACCGCACATTTGTATGGTTTGTTTCCTGTGTGACTATTCATATGATATTCCATACTTAATTTTTGAGCAAAAGTCTTTCCGCAAATCTCACATGAAAATGGCTTAATTCCTTTATGAGACAGTATATGAGTATTTAAATTACCTTTAAGAGTGAATCGCTTGCCACAGACTTCACATTCAAAGGGCTTTTCACCATAATGAGTTCTGAGATGTGTCTTCATGTTACCTCTTTGGGCAAAACCTCTGCCACAAATTTCACAAGAATATGGCTTGGTGCCAGAATGAGAAATAAGATGTGTTTTCAAATTCCCCTTTTGTGTGAAACTCTTGCCACAGATTTCACAACTAAATGGTTTTAACCCTTGGTGTATGCTTCTGTGGTAATCCATGGTAGATTTCTGGGTGAAACCTTTTCCACACACTTCACAATTAAATGGCTTAATTTTTGAATGACAGAACATATGATTTTTTAAATTACCTTTCTGCGAAAATTTTTTCCCGCAAACTTCGCAGGGAAATATTTTCGCTTTCTTGTTATCTTCTCGATCAACTGGACCACCTGCGGCAGACACGTTATGATTGACAACTCGGCTTATATTTCCGTTCGATGGTGCGGTAGTTAAATAAGAATTCTGATTTGGGACTTCACCTTCTGTGCGTGCTGTGCTGCTTGGAATTTGGAGCATAGGAGGTTTTTCCATCATAGGGTGATCGGTAAAAATGCTATAAGCATAAGCACAGGAGCTCATCGCGATAGCCGCAGCCAAGCTGGGGACTTGGGTCGGAAGATCCGTTGGTAAAAAGTTATGCTCCATCGCAAATTTCTCTTTAATTGCTGTGTTTTAGGAATAATAAACCAATAGCCATAATTTTGTAGCACATGGGAAAACATTAAAAAATAAATTTTCAATTTTCGCGAAATACGCGACGCACAATAAACAATGGGCTTTAGTTGATCTTCACAAAAAATTCATGGATATCAATTACCTTTTTTTTGCACTTCCAATAATTTGAAAACAGCATCCTTATTGCTAAAAACGTGCCGAAAACACTGTTTACAAACAGTTCCGTCACATAATGAATAAAAATAACAGCCACTACACATAAACAAAACCAATGGCACCCTATAACTCCATATCGATAAAAGCCATCAGATGAGAAAAAAAAACGCTTTGAAAAAAACTAGCTAGTTTTCTTCTTTGTGCAGGCAATGCCAGTTTTAGTGCTTTGAATTTATCAGCAGTAAATCAAATTAAAAAGAATAGCTAAAACAGCCAATTTTTTTTAATTTCAGAAATAAATTTAGTCAAAATAAATTAAATATACTATAACAAAGATCATAAATGATTTATTAATTAGGGTTAACATTTATATTAGCGAGATTGGGGAACTTTTTCCTTAGCTGTGATTGGTCAATTTTATTTTCAGTTCTTCAAAGAAAAAATAAAGAAAGAAAACAGGTTCAAAAGAGAAATCCACGATTTATAATAGGTTTTATACAACAGAAATTTACTTACATGTTAGTAGCCTGAAAGACATCTTTCTGAGCATTTGTTCGGGAAATTTTGAAATGAATCTATTGGTTTTGGTTTTGTTGTTCTGTTTATTGTAGTTGTCAGATGAAGAAAATCGTTTTGTAGCTAAGTAAACATATGTGTTTATTTTAAAAGGAAACAGTGTTAAAATTTTAATTTCTTTTTTAAAAAATTATGAAATTTTTTCAATTGATTAAATATTCTTTAATTTATATCTTGAAAATTGGAGTTATTTTTTAACCAAAATAAAATTAGTAAAAATTTTATTTAACATAAATTGTGTAGCATATCTACGGTAAAAAAATAAAAATCATATAATTGAAAAATTATGGCAAATGAAATTCATATATATATATATCATTTAACTGATTATCATTCCGTTTTAATGCATGCAATGAATGTGAAAAATTATTCTGAAAACCAAAACACTAATTAATAAATCATTTTTTAATAGTATAGTATGTTTTTTTTAAATATTGTATAAAAATATCAATCTAGTAACTTGTAATAAAATGAATTGCTGTTGCAAATGAAGAGAATGTGTTGTACAATTTACATTGCATAACTACGTATTGTATATGTTTATTACATCTATCTAGACAATCAGGCAGCAGTGGCTTAGAATCGTTCGAACCACTCCTCCGGGTCAAACTAGTATTTGTAGTTTCTTAATCTCGCGTCTTCCTTCTACAAAGGGAAAAGGACGTTGGAAATGCATTTCCTGTCGGAACGGCGAGTCCATCTGATAGTATGAGAATTTATTTCCCCCCTCTAAGATAAAGTAAAAAGGGAAATGTGCTTATTTCCATTAAATATTAAGTTGTTAAGAAATGATCACTACATTTGTATGTGCAATGCAACATATTTATGTTCTACATATTATATGTCATTAAGTAAATTAATTTTAAAATAAGTGAAAGGAACTCTATACACTATGTTTACATTGAATGTTTCTATATTACAGATGTTGATTAAGTCGTCCTGGATGATCTTGTGCTCCTAAATGAATATAAATGATATGAAACAGGCTCCCATCTAAACATCAAAGACAAGGAGCTTTACTTTTTAAGGGAAGAACTTGTGCGATGTGCACATTACTTCTTAACCGATTTAGATTAGAAAATATCTAAAATGGTTTTCTTAACTGATTTATTTAATTACTTATTTTAAAGATTAATTAGAATTGGGGAGAAGGGCTCTCTCAGAGATTTTTCGATAATCGGAGAGAAAGATGGTAATCTTTATTTGAACAAATGAGAAAAACAAGTTACAGTACAAAGCTAGCATTTCAGCTTATCATGATTATATAAAAGATTTTACAGATTAATTTCTGGATTACAAAATGTAAATACAAATTTTGGATAACCTATGATACAAATATAATCGTCCGTGCTTATGGTTCCTTAAATGTAAGCAATTGCAAAATATCAAAACAAACGTTTGATATTTTGCAATTGTGAATGACCGTGCATAATTGGTGTCACCGTTGGCTCCGCCTACTGCTCTCATGCCTACGGGGACAGCTGTTTTCGATGTCTCCGTCAGGATTCCGTCCTACTTTCTTTGTATTGAAGATCTCCCATCTGATTACTAGCCAGTGATTGCATATTACGAAAAAAATAAATAAAAAACAAGAAATAATGATACAAAAATCATTACAAACTGGTCAGCGTTTAGATATTTTATTGATAAAAATTTTCCCTTAAAGAACTTAAATCCGTTTCATGATCCAGAAGTATTGTAAGCAAAATTTCAATCGCAATTACTAATGCACTCAAATCCAGTAAAATTGTTAAGAAAACAAAATCAGCATGACGTACCGCACTGACCCATTAATCAATTTGATAAAAAAAAAAAGGGGAGGAACAAACTATGGATATTTTACAATAGGCATCTCCTTCTCCAGATAAAAAAATCAAATTAATTCCATAAAAAAATTAAGTTAATAAAGAAATTGCAATGCACAATCACAATATTTAGAATAGTTATTTCTTCAATATTAACATTGAATATCGTTCCATGTAAAAATAAATTAATAAATTAAAATCCCAGAAACAATATCTACTGATTTTAGAAGACGGCAGCATTATGCTACTACCATTATTGAAAAAGTTGAGAATATGTGGAAACTGGCTCTCGCCGACAATTTCCGGGTAAAAAACTCGTCGCTCGCCATCAAATGGCAGACGAAGATGATTAAAAATATTTCGAGCTCCAAACGGCTATCAAAGAGCAGCGTTACTAGCCACAAACTATAGATCGCGGTCTCTATAGATAGATTCAACAAATCAACCCAGGTAGATATTTCTTGGCTTATAGCCATAAGACATATTAAGCTGTATGTGAAAAAGAGACGTGATTTTCTCTAAGTACACGGATATGCTTACGAATTCCAGCAAAATTTAATAAAGAATTTAAGTTCTTAACTTATATATCAAAATTTATTTATTGTTTTTTATACTCTATTATATTGACAGTGTAGTTAAATTTTTACAATATTATTCATTAGGAATAGTTTTTGTATTTTATTAATCATTTAATGCCATCAGCATTAAATTAAAAAATTTACATTTAATGTTGCTGTAAGCGCTCCAAATATAGTATATAGTAACTGATTGTCTTCTTTTATTTCTTATTTGTTCTAAATTTTGATTTTTCAGTGTTATTCAACTGTTTTTCACTCCTGGAAAACATTTTTAAAAATGTTTTTCGTGAATTAAGATAGAGTCAGACTCATATATTTTACCATTTTTTTCTATTTTGAATGTGAAGCATGAACATGAATTTAGTTTACCAGCGATATCTCCATATTTTTATATTGTAATTAAAATGTTTCAATTTTAAACATATACTCTTTGCTATTTTTATACATTAAATTAATTTTCTTCATATTATTAATAAGTATTAACTATTCAAATGATTAAAATCAAAACGCATGTAAATCTAAAGTATAAGAAATTTAAAAGCAAATTATATTAAAATAAGGAAATATTTTCGACAAAAATTCTCTACACCACTCTACATGTATTAATCAATGAAAGAAATATAATTAGAAATATATTGCATTTATATTTCATCAAATAAAATGTTATTATTAGTAATTTTAACGAATAAATCACCTTAGGGTAGACTTTTTTTATATTTTGCTTGTACCAATATATACATTGTTATCAAGACAAATTTTATATACTTGAAAGATTAATATTTAAATGCTCAAATTTGATTTTATACTTAACCGTTTGAGTGCGGTGAAGCGCTATCATGCTTTGCTTGTTATGTGCCAAAATGCGGAAACGCAGCATTCGGGTAGTATAATTGTCGCATCTATTGATATCATTGAATTCATATCAATTGCAGTTTTTATTCGTTTTACTCAAATGTGATTTTTAATAACATAAGAATTAAAATAAAATAAAATACAGTGGTAAAAGAAGTAGTAATGCAGTAGAGCTGCTGTGACTGCTGTGTTACGTTAAACAAAAAAATTACTACACATTTCATTTAGCACTTTTAGCATATATTTAAGAAAACTCTTCAGCACTCAAAAGGTTAAAATTAATATAATCTCTTTTTTTTAATTAATCAGTAGACTCTTAAGGCTATATTAATATAATTATGAAGTCAATGGTAACACGTCATCCTTCCCTGATCTTGGCTGCTTGTCAATGATATTTATTTTGTGGATTTTTGAAGTCTGGAACACCTGTTAAACAAGTCCAAACAGAGCAAAAGTCCTCAGAATGATCACCAATTCTGAATACTATTTCAGAAATACTGATATAAGGAAAACAGTGGGAATGGCAACATTGTTAAATTTTATCAAACACCTAGCATATAAATTTTATGATAACTTGTATAATATTAATAATGCGGCCATCTTAAACATACCCAACTATAATATTTATGATGATGCAAACTCAAATAGACCAAGAGCTATACTAAGAATTAATTCAAATTTCGATCAGTAAAACCAACAAAAACCTATAAATACTCATACCAAATCACTATCATGCAAGCACATCAGTAACCCGGGGAGTGCTTATCAAAATTTGTATTTCAAACCGTTGATTATGTAAAAATTCATTCAGCAATAAATTTGTACCTGTATGTAATAAATTTGTATCTGTATGTAAACAAACTGGGAATTCCTACCAAACAAGCCAAATGATCAAAACTGTAAATATCTTGTACTGTAAACCGAGCTTTTGTCTGTAATTACACGAATGTATGCTTATAAACTGGAAAACTCCCCAATAACGTTTATATTGTTTAAAACTGTACTGTAATCAAGAAAATAATGTAAATATTTTTATTGGTATAACCCAGATCTCTGTTATGTAAGACATTTTTGTAACTCTCTTGCTCTGCAAGAATTTATGTAACTTTCTTTTTGTTTTGGTTTTCACAATGTTTAACTCTTACTAATTCAGTTTTAAAATTCATTATTATGATAAAAAATTTTGTTAGGGCGTAGTTAATGTTTGGAATGAGGTGAATGGCACTTTTGCTAGAAACCTCGCACAAAAGGCTAAGACCGTTAAACAGGACTAAGCAACACCCCCTAGAATTCTAGAGGGTGTTGGACTAAGGCCATGGTGACCATCTGGTTTGGGCGTCGTTTTGATGGGATAGTAGTGAGTTAGAATCCCGACTTTACCGAAGATCCGTCGTGTTCGCAAAAAGAGGCGGGGTACATTAAATAAGTCATGATCGCAATATCTTCCAAGTGAAATGATACCCCTGGGGGTGACAGGTTAATCATTTTGCCAAACATGTTACTATTTAGTAAAAACAGTAATACATGACTCCATTTATATTAAATTAAAAAATACGAATTCAATTAATAATTATTAATTTTTTGTAGCTCGTTTCATATAATATTTTTATAATTTAAATAATAATACAAATATGTTTATTTATCATATTAAACTTCATGCAATTTATTATTAGGAAATCGAATACAATTATAGTATTTAAATTAACATGTATGTCCTGTTCAAAATAAAGAAGGAAGAAAATTATCTTGTTTATTTTTATTAAATTACAAGAAATATTTTAGACTATAAATATTCAAAATATTTTTCTAATGTTATGAAACAATTTCAATGATAAAGATTTAGCCGGAAACATAAAAATATATAGTATTTAAAAATATTGTGAGAAATCCTATGAAATAATTGTTTTTTAAAATTATAGATGATAAATCCAGTTAAATATACAGTTGAGTATTTTTATTTTTTTTAAGATAATTGTATAATAATAATTTTAATAATAATTCAAATAATGATAAAAAATAATTAAATAATAAAAAAATAATTATAATAATAATATATAATAATAATTTTGATCACGTGGGTCCCACAAGCACCACAAGTATTAGGTTGTTCGGAAAGTAATTTTGTTTCTTATGAAAATGAAAAACGTAAAGTGAATAAATATTTCATTGAATTACAGAATGTCAGTTCTAGTTCAATGCCTTTTACCATCTTTCTGGTAATAGCATGATTCCACATTCATAAAATGGTTGGTTTTTACTTGCAAAAAATATGGAGCAGGTGGGAAAAGCGAAATTACTTTCCGAACAACCCAATATGTAATTATATATTATTAAACAAAAATACAATTCTAAAACATATATTAAGCTATTAAAATAAGCTTACTATTTAAAGATTCAATTACATATCCTTCAATTTCAAAGAAAATTAAGTATCATTTTTTATACACACCACGTGAATTGAAAGTAAATATGAGCCTCTGGTGCGGTTGTTCGATTGGTGGAAAGATCCGTCTTTATTTCGTCATACGTGACGTGTATGCCTGGAGGTCATCCACGGTGTCCAAGCAACATGCGATGGGCCACACATGTATGAATAGAACCACACACTCTCATCATAAGAATGAATGAATATTTGAAAAATATAAACCGTTTGCAAAAAAAAAAAAAAAAGAGAGAGAGAGAGAGAGAGATCTATTTACAATAAAACTAAAATTTTTACAATTTGCATTTAGTGATGCTTTGAATTATGAAATAAAAATTTTAGATGTATCATTAAAGCTATCTAAACAAAATAAACATATTTTCAGTGGAAACTTTCAAAAGATATTCTCTGTTATCAATAAGGAATGAAAATATTAGAATTGGCTAAAAAAAAATTTGATTATCCTAGGAAGAAGTAGAAATTTGATTTATCTATCAGAATGATTTTTTATTATTTTATTTTTATTTTTTAAAAAAGTTTTTCAAAGAAACTTTCTGTCACACTTTGCGAAAATAAATTCATGTTTCTTCTTTTTTTATCACTGTATAATAGAAAGGGTCAGGTCAAAGTATGGATGAAATAGTAAAATTCATTAGTACTAAAAAGTCTAAAACAAATTATTCGTTAAAAAATAGATGTTAAAGGACTTTATATGTAGTTAATTACTGTCAAACAAAATTCACATTTTAAAAAAAAATTTCTCTTCTAAAAATAAACGTAATGTTTATCTATGAAATATTAAAAGATACAGTTTGCCACATTATTTCTTAAAAGGTTGAATAAGAGTTTGCGACAAAATTAAAAACAAATTTGATTGATGACTATAATTATTTTTGCACACATCCACAATATATATTTTCCATTCAAGATGACATTTTACAACACTCACTCTTACATAAATAAGACTCTTAACATATCTCTAAAAGTTTAAAATTCTTGCGTTTTCAATCTTCGTCTGAATCGGGAAAACTATTTTCTTGATGACAAATATCAATGTCCCGGTAGCATAAAAATGAGAAAAAATATCAGATGAATTGATGCTTGTTATGGTTTTATTTAACCACTTTTGTAAAGTTGCTAGCTGCATTTACAAATTTAGCTTTAATTGTAATGAAGCTTTAAAAAAATAATAATAAATTTTAAAATACTAAAATACTGAAATTTTTACTAACACTTAGTTTTGAAATTTTCCAAATATAATATGAGGGGCTAACTTATATTTACATTGCTTATGTTTGGCAGGCAGCAAACCTACCCACCGGGTGTACCACCATGGCGTCAATTTTGTGGATAACTAGCGTTTGTAGGTGTGTGTGTGTTTTGTGAATATTCCTGGTGTCTGGTATACCTGTCACCTACGAAACAGTCACGTGATTAATGATATCATTCTAAGCACCAATGAAAGATTATTTGTAATTAGAATTCTAATATTATTGTGTTTTCAATATATTTTATTGTACATTAACACATTTTCTTCACGTAAAAATAAATCGATTGGGAAATATTTCCAATTATGATTATTATATAAATTTAATTGTAAATGTCGCTATAAAATTATTTGAAAGGAAAATATAAATAATGAAAATATCAAAAACTTAGAGAATATATATATTCGTCTGCTTGCAATATGGGGTGGGCTTTTCTATTTCCTCTACTGAACCGCAATTTGGTGTGGAGTCCGACTTCTTCAGTTCATGCATGCCATAGGTACCCTTTTATAGGATAGGCAACCATTCATACAAGGAAAGTACAAAGACAGGATAAAGAGAGAGAAAGTACATCCATGCCTGAACAGGGGTTCGAACTTAGGACCTCCCTATCTGCAGTCAGGCACCCTGCCCACTACACAGGGTGGGCGGTAGATCTTATAAAACATATTATTTATACTTAAGTTGTATTATAATAGATTTCTTCCCATTTTTCTTCAATGTTCCCCCCCCCCAAATTTTAGCTTTTACAAAGAGTGTCAGTTACATCACCATAGTTAATATTTTTGCTATATCAGAATTTAAACATAATATAGAAAGTTGAGACAATTTTCTTTGAAGAATAAAGGATCATATGGGAGATTTTAATCTATTCAGCATTCAGAAAGATCTTTTTTCAGTGTAGTTTGAATTTGTTAATGATAAAAGAAATTTGGAGTGCTATCTCAACATTAAAAAAAATGAAGATGATAAATTAACTTTTTTTATATTTTCACCATATCTAATGCAATTACCTTCTTATCTATTAAGAAACGGAAATATTGCAGTTCATCAGGGAACTCATAATCTAAATAAGAAGAATAATACCTTACCAAAATTCCTTCAATTTAGTTCTTTGAAAATTTGATTTTGTGTTTATCAAACATGATAATTTATTTTGTAATTTATTTATAAATTTACACGCAGAATTTTATGATTACTTACGTTTAGCATATTAATGTATCACATAACATATAATCACAGTTGTTAATACTATCACTACGCTCAAGATTTACTTCTCTGACAACCTTCTTCGAAGTGTAACTTTTTTTCTTTTTACCTCATACATACTATTTTCTGGCATAATCTCTAGCACTTCTGCTTTATATTTTTCAAGTTCATTTCGAACAGACTGCACAAAATCTATTAAAGTTCCAAATAATGGTAATACTATATCTAATTGTAAAAGGAATTATGAAGAACTTTATTTGTTTGATTTAAACTTTGCAAATTAGTATCCATCACAATTGTGTTTAGTGCGTTTTTAAACTTTAGCATTTTTTAATAAAGAGTCTAGCTTTATTGCTTTATTTTATGGAAGAAGTTTGTCCTTGATCAACTACCGAATAACTCAAAGATTTTAGAATCTAATCATAGTTTTGATGCAATACCTTAGTAGCATTTGAATGGACACACCATCATGTACATGAAAGATTTTTTAAAGTTAGTTTTTGCCTACTTTCTATAAAATTTTCAATCAGAATCTGCCATCGGTATGTTGAAACAGAAAAAAATAATCCTTGCAGTAAAGAAAAAATTTACAACTTCAATACAGGATTCTATAGCATTTATTCTAACAAAATTCAATGAATGAGCAGAATGTGGTACGTAACCGGTAGTAGGTTTAATATTTTTACTTCTTGATTGAATACCTGATTATTTCCCAATCTAGTTAGAGGCATTATCGTAATTTTGTCCCCATTTAAATCTTTTAAAACTTGAAATATAGTATCGTTTAATTTTCTGCATTGTGACTAAAAATTTGTATGAATTTTTGGTCACAATGCAGAAAATTTCACCTTTCAACAAGTTTATGATCAAATCCAAGATATCGCAAAAGTAAAGTTAATTGATCCATACATGTAACATCTGGCGTAGAATCGATTACAATTGAAAATACTTGTCATCTATCACTTCTTTAATTACAACATTCAAGACTCTTTCACCCATTAATTCAACGAATTCATTTACAATTGTAAATGATAAATAGTTCACATTGCCAGTCCTTGATTACCTATTTTTTTGATATGATTCGCACGAAATGGTTAAATTGGGCTATCAAAAAAAGTTTTCATTGTGAGACGAGTTAAATGTTTTGTTTTATATATATATATATATATATATATATATATATATATATATATAT
>JAPDSC010058884.1:569150-619479 GCA_026290005.1 Latrodectus geometricus
GTACCTTTTGATGATGAAAATTTAATTATTTCAATAACTCATTGTAATACTGACAACCAGCAATGTATTTTACTTTGATATTGATTGATTAGTGTTGAATCAATTCTTTCTTCATTTTAAGTTTCTGGATAGAGTTTAAAATAAATTCCCTGTGCATAAAAAGTTTTCATGCTCTGTTAGCAGAATGATAGCATGCTTCCAATCATTGAAGCCAGATGTTGAGAAAGTAGATGCTGTAATTCCAAATAATTATAGCGAATCCAGCAATATTTTCTTTTCTAATGATGATAACGCCAGCCCTTCTCTAACCAATTTTTCTTCTTCTTTTTTTTTTTTTTTTTTTTTTTTTTTTTTTTTTTTTTTTTTTTAGCTTAAAAAATATTTTTAGTGAAAAGATGTTTGTATACATTGAATATTTCCACAGAGTTTTTTTTTTACAAGATCCATATTTTGTGGAGGTGGCTGTCTAAGAAAATGATCGATCATATCATCTAGTGTGCTATTTAGCCGGATCATCTATCGGTACTTTTCACTGAATGTCCCTTTCAGACGGTAAAACATTGTTTTAGGAATGCTTTAGAATCGAAGCCGGATCATTGATCATCATTTCTTGCTTGATGTCACTTTTAGGTTGTTTATCTACTGAAGAACTAGAACATTCTTACTTTTTCAGTTGCTATTTACCATCGGCAACAAGACCATTGATCGGTACTTCTTACTGGATGTCATTTTCGGGTGTCTCATCTGCGAAAACGCATCCCTGTTCTTCGTGGTCATGAGCGTTTCATCACCGACTGACCACTTGTAAATTGGGTGAAACTGGTTGCGTTCGTGATGCAGAAGATATTTTAGATTCTTCTGTACATGCAGGAAGGAATTTTTAGCTTAAGATTCTCGATCCTTTTTAAGCTTGCTTTTTAATTTCCCAGACATTTGACCACCCCATTTATTTTATCAGCTTTAATACAGTATAAAAAAAGAAACTTGTCAATATAAATTAATCCCAATTTACCCAATATTAATAAAACTACTATAGATACTACGTGCAAGAAAAATAACAAATTTTTCTATTCTTTTAGTACCTTATCTAATTATATCTTGATATAATTAGAGTTAAATGTCTTCAATTTTTGAAGAAGCAAATTTAATTTCGTATCATGCAACTCACAATATCTGTTAGTATTTTCTTAATACATGTGTTCTCCCTACCTCTGATAATAGTCAATAGTCTTTTTTAGCTTGAGTGTATTTATCAAAAATTCCTGTCCATAATAATGTTTTTATATACTTCGGTTCAAGCTGTGAAATTCAGGTACTAAAGAAATGAAAGAAAGCAAAGAATTTTGTGAAATTAAAAAATTTGGTATCTTTAACAGTTATTTCATAAATTTTAAGCTGGCTCAATGCGATAAAATCATATTTCGGTAAATACGGTTTTAACAAATTGCAGCAACAATTACCAAGACAATTTACTATTTCAAGAAGATAGAAGTTTTAAACTTATTTCGTAAAATTCTGCTGTTTTTTATTTTTATTTTCCTGTTCCACTACATTTCTATATATTACATCACATATTATCACAGTATATTGTATCAAATTTCTGATCAGAAGTCAGGTATCCATTAAGTTGATATCCAGAGTCCTAAATATTGTATTTCCATTATCGGAGTAAGCAAATTTAATGTCAATCAATTATTAAATTAAGCTGCAACTCTGCTATCCAATCCAATCAAATCTCATTTTTATATATCATGTTTTGCCCATATTTATTGTATTTCATCAACAAATACAAGTAGAGTGATTTAAAAAAATGCCTCAATTATAAAACAATATTTAAATTAACTAATTTGATCAATGTTATATAACTCATACAAATATATTTCCATATTATGGAAGATAACATCAGTTATCCTTTTCCTAAATCGAAATTTAATTACCAAATTTCTAATAATTGTCAGCCAATCAGTAGTAAAGTAAAGTAAAAAATAAAAACTTGTTCATTAACATTTGATCGCAGGGAACAAACATTTTCACCACAGCTAGGGAATGACGTCATGTATTTGTAGTCTAACTTAATTAGGTGAGTGATAACACTAAGCTGTTATCACTCACCTAATAAAGTGATGTGATATATTTGTAGCCTTATACTAAAGTGTTTTATCTCAGTAGATTCAATTCCGCCATGTTTAGAATCTTATACTAGGAAACCTTCATGCTAACATCTATTGGAAAATTTTAAAGCCTATCCTTTAATGCTAATGCTTTTATGGAGGACTCTAGAGTATTTTTTATATACACTAGCCTCCAAAAATTTAGGAATAACTGGTCTTTTGCGCCTGATTGGCAAATGAATGAATGTAGAAACATCAACTTTGGATGATATATGCAAGCCACAGGTAGGTATATTGAGGCAATGGCACCCCTCTTCTATGAATGGACATTTCAAGGGCATGAAGATATCACCAACTGGTATTAAATCCTATCCCAACTGTGAGCATTGTCCTCAATCCGAACTAACTCCAGATCATGTCTTAAACTGCCAAGCCATTATCCGCTCCCTCTTCGAACTAGGAGCTCCACCAATTGAGATCCTCCATAGCCACCGGGCTCCAGGACAAGCAGATCTCATCAACAAGACTTTTGGTGGACTGTAGACTTTTTTTTTTTTTTTTTTTTTTTTTTTTTTTTTTTTTTTTGGCACTTCACACTTACTCATAGACACGACAACAATAACAACAACAGGTAGGTATTGATTACAAGATAGAAAGTTTATCTAAGAAAAACGTATAAATGTTTTACAATAAAATAAGTAATATATATATAAAAATTTTAAAGTCAATTTCTACGTAGATCAACAAAGAAAAAATTTATTTTAGTTATTCTTTGTTAAATTTCCCATTGTAAGTTTGTGAAGCAAGGGGCGATACCGTTAATCCAATTTGTTTGTTTAATTTATTGCTTCGATTATTTTTATGATTCGACGAGATTCAATCCGAAAACTTCAAGATTCTATGCCGACGTTCTATCAACTTTGCCACTGCAAGACAAATTTTTCATTTCACTATATTGCAGAAAATCCTTCATAATTTTTATTCTTTTTTAAATTAAAAAAAAATTCTCTCTCTTGCATACATATACATATTCCATGTCTCTAACTAATTTATTTTAAAACCACAAAGTTGAATTTTCATATGAAGTAATAAACTCATTTACTTAATAATAAAAATAAATAAATTTAAAAATGTAAGAAATGTAAAGATAAAGATTGTAACTATTGATTCCAAAAGAGAGAACCACTACACAATAATGTATTTTATTCCATATAAAACTAAAATTAAATAATTAAATTTAATTATTGAATTTATATTTCAAAAACTGTATTATTGTCATCCACTACAGATTAAAAAATATATATTTGAACATGAGTGGATGAATGTTTTTTTTTTATTTACACTTGAAAATATGGACAATATATATATATATAGAGAGAGAAAGAGAATTGAAAAAATCTATATTTAACATCCAAATAAAATGCATTCATCAGTAGGATTTTTTAATAAAAATCATTTTTATTTTGTTATTATCTTTTCCTTTATCTTTGCCGCGCTGTACGGTTTAGTTTTCATACACTTTCCTTTGTAAAATTTCTTCATTATGAGCACGAAATGCAAATGATCTAATGACCTTTTTGGAACATCGTACGTAGAATTTTTTGCAGGACTTATCGAAAAATATGTTTCAGTAATTTGTCAAATGTAATTAACAATAAGTTTGAGATGAGTGTGAGCTAATAGAAGAAATTGAAAAAGCAATCTCGCTGGAAAAGTCCATTCTTGGAAAAAATAATATTTTTATGTGGTCATTGAAACAAAACAAAAAAGAAGTTTTAATAATTGATCCCTCCTAACTTGAATGATTGCAGACATTGACTTTCCATGGTAGCAATTAAGTTGTGGTTTACTGAAATGGGAAATGAAGAACAGACAAGGATAAGCTGTTTTCCTGCAGACCTTGGAGAAGAACTTAAAGCAGCAACCTGTCTACCAAGAAAATCCCACAGATGCTGAAACAGATGCAGGTCCGTGTGACACCGTGTAAAATCCCTGCCCTCCACAATTTTAACCATGTCTTTCCACAGTGCTGGACTGATGGTATCTGGTGCTTTGTTTCCTCCAGAGCAGCACACGTCCTGAATCGATCTCCTGAGTGTATCTGAACTTGTCTGTAAAAAGAACAGAAGCCCATCAATGTCTGTTTCAGGAAACGTGTTCTCTAGCACAAAATAAAAGGGCCCTTTCCTGTCGTAGGGTGAGGGACATACCCACAACTAATCGCCTTGCATAGAGACCTGTATGGTGAAGATGCCATCGCAGCTTCGGATATTCGTTTCCCTGATGCTACAGAGTGGTCTGCAACAAGTTGTGGCGCAAAAATCCTTCGGGCCGAATGATTTATAAATCGATTTTAGTTTCTGCCAATGTTGTAGCTTGGGTTGGCTTGGAACATATATTCTGGTCACAAAAGCTTCAGCTTGATATTTATTACAGAGAAAACTACATTGTGAGATATATTAAGGTCCCTAGGAGCATCAGCCAAATGACACTCTCATTTCAATCCATTTACATACTACTCAATTGCACACCTTAACAAATTTGGCAAACGACTTCTCTCAGACATTGCGGAACCCTCCTATTGTCAACGATTCAAGAAATTGGGTACAAAAGGAAACAAAATATAATTTGTCCATATGAGAAAAACAAATAAAAAGGTGTTTCCTTAAAAAGAAAGACGTTTTTAGTAGAGAATATGGTTTCCACCAACGTTGAACACCTTTGAGGTATTGAGTGAATGAGGCTATTAATGAGAGGCTGAAGTATTCTATACCATTCCACCAGAAGAGCACTTCCCAGATTCATAGAAATTTTGTAGGGGTGGTAAGCATCCAGCAACTCATCTGCCAAGAATGTCCCAAACATGCTCTATTGAGTTTAAATCCAGAAAACAAGCTGAACATTCCATCCATATGATTTCTTCCTCCAAAGGAAATCATTCCTCAAATGAGGGCGATGTGGTCTACAATTGTTGCCAATTAACATGAAGTCATCTTCAATTGCTCCAACGTAAGGGACTACAAAAGATCAGTATATATTTTCCCTATACCAGCATCCGATAATAGTTCCCTTTTGAATGATATAGAGATCGGCGAACCCATCAATGGAGATGCTGGCTTAGACCATTATTCTCGTACCATCAAATCTGACTCGTTCATCAACGAAGACAGGATTGTTTCTTGTGCCACGTTCCCTCCAGATAAAAGTACACTTATTATCAGGATCAAGTGAAGAACGGGATTCGTTAGAGGAAAGAATATTGTGCCATTCATTTCTTCTTCAGTTTACATGCCCTGTTGTGTACTCCCTGCACGTGACGGTGACACATACCATTGGTCGGCGATCATACAGTTTTGCAGGTTGAAGGTAATTTAGGACAATTTGTATAGAAACTATGATACCAGTAACCGAGCTGAAGTGTTGAAGAAGAGTGGCATTCATATTTTGATGTCTCTGAGTAGTTGACGTGCGAAACATCTTCGTTGGGCATTGTCGTACCCCTATGACTTTGCCCTGATCTCTGACCTGCATTTTCATTCTCCAAAATCGTCCCCAGATCTTAAGAATCACACTCTGTAAAATTCCAATGGCTTCTGCTACATCGCATTGTGTTTGGCCCCTCAACTGGTCAACAGCTCCCCAAGCTTCTTATTTGATTAAATGATTTCATTGAGACATCGCACTCATGGAAACAAAGTACTTACAGAATATCAGTCATTCTCTTTTCAGCTTTTTTTTTACATTAAGTTGAAAGCCAAATCTCATTCGCTGCCGTTAAAGCGTTGTCTTCAACGTCAAACTCGAAATTTGCTTATTGCGAAGTTGGAAAATGAGAAAAATCTGCGTTTGTTATTATCTTCTTCCATTTTATGCAAAAAAATTGCCTACTTCGTTGTTTAATAAAAAAAACTTAGCATCCTTCAATTATTTTGAGTAGTATTTTTTAGAGGTAAATTTACATTATCTTCTAGAACTGCATGACTTACATAATTCATATCCATTATGCCCAGAAAAGTATGTATCAGTTAAGAGAATTAGTCGATCATTTCTAAAAATTCGCTGAAAATATATATTACACAGATTTTTAAGTTAATGCCTAATTTAAATAATAAAGAACATTATATTGTTATATATTATTAAATATTATCTTATATTGCTATATATTAAATTAATATATTATCAAATTGTTATATATTATAAAACCACGATTTTATTATGATGAAGACCTTAAATTGCAAAAATAAAGTTTAAGCAAAAACCACGGCTAAAATAATAGATTTCAGTACAGAATCAAGAAGAAACATTGACAATTCATTTGGAAAAGAATTCTTCAAAATAATCAGAATTCTTCAAAATAATCAATTGCATGTTAAGACCAAGGAAAAAATATAAGAAAATGAATGTTGAACTGAAGAGCTGAAAACCTTGTTTCTCTCTTTGCTCCTAGTTTTACAATTTTTGACATTGATTTAGTAGAAGTGGGAAAAGTAAATGATCCTTATACTTAATAAACTGATTTATGTAGAACCAATTTATGTTTATAATATTAGAACTTAGCAAAATATTAATGTAGAAAATATTACTCTAAACGTAAGCATAATGCTCTCCTCCCCCATAATCACCAATTTGTAAATATCTTGGAACTACTTTTGACAAAAAACTAACTTATGATTCTCATCTCAGAAATATTATTTCCAAATGTAAACTGTAAACAGCAGTATTTTATCCACTTTTATTTATGTCAATTCTCCTTTTTCAACTGATTATAAATTGCTAGTTTACAGAGTTCCTCGGACTGCTTATGCCGACCCACTCTCTAGAAATACCCATGATACAAAAATTAATAAACCAGATATACAGCAAAATCAACTTATAAAACAAATAACTGACACATCCTAGTATTTTGGAGGCAGTCCTTCGATGGCTCTCAATTATGCAACCTATTGATTGTGTAGGAAGTGAGAGCCATTCCTCTTCCAAAATTGTTAAAAGAATTTCTTAGGTTTAAGGAGGGGGATTGAGAGCAGCTATATGTCGTTCTAGAAATCTAGAGAGTCTCATACATGCTCGATTGAATAAGGTCCGGTGATCGATCTGGCCACAGCATGGGTTTAATTGTTTCCTGTTCAAGATAAGCAACCATGATGCGAACCCCGTGTGGTCTCACGTTATCATCCTGTAATACGAAAGCATGACCTATTGACCCAGAATAAGAGCGCACATAAGCATTCAGGATGTCATCTCTAAATGTGAGCACATTAACATTTCTACTGGAAAAGACATACAGATCTGTGCGTCCACCCAAAGAGATACCACAACAAACACAGATACTGTCTGATCCGTATGCATTTCTTTCATGAATGTTTAATGGATAAAAACGAGCTTCAAATTCTCTTCAAATGAAAATGCACCTACTATCAACGCGTCCAGTGGATATATTAACGTGCCCATTGCAAATATTCCCGTCTATGGAGTGACACAAATTACTGGTCACCTCGCATTCCTTCAACACACGATTGATCTGGATACCAACTTACCGGAGCTTGCAGTGAGGGAGTATGAGTTCCGATTCTATTCCTTCGTGCGCATAATGACAATATCAGTCATCGGCATTGGTGGTAGAAGAGGTTCTCCTTGGCTGAACCTTCTGGATGCCGAATCCGAGGTTAGCAATTGTTGCCAAAGTCAATGAAACACAGACGGACTCACATTCAGCCATCTAGCCACTTCTATCTGACTTTGTCCTACCCTTTGTCTCCCAATAGCTCACCATCGAAATTGTTAGGTCAAATGATGCTTGGAAGTCATTGTTACAATTTCGCTGTACTACATTTCTAATCTCAGACATGCAGTGACAATTACCGCCTTCTCAGAGACATCAATTTTTATGCTCCTCGCAAATGGCGTATTCCGATAGCAGCCCCACTATTTTGCATAATGTCACTTTGTTCAGATCCTTTTGCTTACTAACATATTTAAATTTTATTCAAATTGGCAAATATTTGGAAGAGTTATCGTTATATTTGTTCTTCCTGTGCATGCTTAATTTTTGGTAATCAGTGAACATAAGGTACTTATATACTAATAATTCCTTAATACTTATATAGTTATTATACTTCCAAAATGCTTTAACTCAATTTACACCATTTTAATAGTAATTTTTAAGTGAATAATTTTAAAATTGCTTCTTCATAACTTAAAATGTTTGTAACTTTCTTGGATTTTCCACCTTCAGCATTTTTATTCAAGCGCATATGACAATTTAATTTCAGTTATAGCTCCGCAGCAATCCACAGCTCCAGAAGAGAATAAAGCGCTATTTAATTTTAATTCTATGCATATTCCAATATAATATTCTAATATAAAAAGCTAATTTAAAATTAAAATTTAATAATTTTAATTATTGATTTGTTATTAAATATAATACAACAGATAATATTATGTCAACATTCACTTAAAATCTTATATTTAGCCTCCATTTTTGTAATTAACATTAAGAAATAATTGGAATTTTTATTATCGGTTTTACAAATTCGCCAATATTTTTGTATTTTATTATACAAACCTCCTTTCTGCAATTCAAGCTCAAAATACTTTTGGGGAAAAAAATGAAACTAAAAATTCTTTTCATATCTTTTTTTAACACGAAGATTTTTAATATGAATAAAACCACATTGTGTGAATCAGAAATCACAATAGTTCTATGGGAAATTTTAAAACGCACAGTTTTATCAAAAGCTCTGAGATTATTTGCGTGTGTAGGAAAGGAAAAGTGAATTTTTTTAATAGATTCAACAAAAGGAAATAAGAAATTAATTTTTATAGATGGCATTTTCAAGAGAAATATTTCAAATCAAAAATCTAATATTTGGCTTTATGTAGTATTTGATAATTTTTTCCATCTTATACATCAAATATATAAATCAATATTTTTCCCAATTCAAAAAATTCTAAATAAAAGGTTATAAATTAAAAAAAAAATAGGAAACATATTTAGAAAGAAAACAAATCACACTCATTAATTTGTTAGATCTACAGAGAAAAAATATTGACCATCTTTATATTTCGCATGCAAATTTCTGTACATAAAGTATCCAGACCATCAAATTTCCAAAGCTAATGAATGTTAACATCGGTTACACGGCTTATTTCTCTACAATACATAACAGTTGCGGAAAATTTATTTTTCGCATTATTCTAGAAATACAACTAATAAATTCAGGATGATGTAGAGAACCTTATAGTCGAGTGAATGATTTCACACATAGTCGCATACTCGGAATGTGTGAGCTTTTGTTAGCAAATCAAGCAATAGGACATTACTAGCATTGTTCATAAGCGGATGAAGGAAGTAACAGTTGCTGTATATAATTATCATCGAAATGAAGGCTCTTGAAGGCAATGTATACGGATGTGGCACAAGATCGGATTATTGCACCTCAGAAACGAATTATCCTCGACTCCTCATTATTCGCTATTCAATCTCCTAGACTCTTCTACACTACACGTGGATTCTTTCAACATATGGAGCTTGGTATATCAATTTTAATCATACAATATTAGTGGTACAATTATGTCACAGCCAATCTAAAAGCTAGCTTTCAATATTCACAGATAAAAGCCATTTTGTACCTATATCAAATGACTATTATATTGTATAGAGCAGGAGTGGCCAAACTTTTGGGATCCGGGGTCTACTCCACATTTTAAAAATCGAAGGCGGTCTACCAATGGCAGAGCTAAATTAACGTATATATTTATTTTCGTTAACAAGAAAAAATGCTAAATTATGTAATTTTTCTAAAAAAAAAACATAATATTAATATTCACAAAATAAAAATTTACAGACGAAAATAATCAAAGTATTCATATATCAAAAAGTGACCACCCTAATCACTTCGATTAGTTTAAATTTGGCACTGTATATCTGCTACAAGTTTATCATATTGTGGCTGGTAAGAGCTTATTGCAATGCATAAATACGAAATTAAACGTTCATCTGTTAAATGCGACCAATGTTTGTTTTTTGTTCATGATTGAAAAAGCAGATTCTCAAAGATACCTTGATCCAAAGTATGATTTGAAATACAAAATCACAATTTGTAAACGTTTCCTCAGAAATTAATTTCCAAAAATCAGTATCGCTAAATATGCTCTGGATTTAAGAAATATATCGCCTCTTAATTTAATAATTTCTTCCTCGATCGTGACTGATGTGATATCTATTAAATGTCCTATTTTTTCAGATACGTTGTCCATCAATGTTGACATTTTCATTGTGACAATGTTCATCAATTTTGACATTTTCATTAAATGGAAATATCGTAAAATTTCTTTCTTTCAACCTAATTAAGTCAGCGAATCTTCTTTCAAATTCTTCATACAAAACAAGTAAGTGTTAAGCGAAATCTTCGAAGTCTGGGTTTGGATTAGGGATGCACTCTTCCTCCATGTTTTTGAAGTTTCTCAATTCATGTTTTCCTAATTGAGATGCATACCTTTCTATAGTTTCTTTGAATATTTTAATCGCACTCATCATGTCCGTTTTAGGTTTTATATAAATCGTAAACCTTTAATCATAAATCTTTGCACAGTTTGTTTTGGGTTTTAAAGCGTAGACTAGTAAATTTTTATTTTAAATAATTTATTGATTCTATGTCATAAGTCATAAATTAAATTGTTAATATCTTAGGTCATTATCATGATGGTCGCGTGGACTACCTAAAATGTCTTCGCGGTCGACGTCTTGGCCACCCCTGGTATAGAGGCTCTAATGCCGATAGTCTGAATTAGCCTTCATTTCATAGTTGTAAAGATAATACCTCTGGTTTGATGTTGTGCGGGTGCTACCTCCTATGTTAGTAACTATAACAGCGCAACGATACATTAATTTCATTCTGCAGCCGGTAATATCTTCCTTGATGGTAAATCCTCCAGGGGCCAATTGTCAACAAGATAATGACAGGCTTTATACGACTCAAATATCTGTAAACTGCTTTTGGTTGGTAATTATGTCTCTTAAGATAACAAGTCATTAGATCTTTCGATGTCTAATGTATGATCGATGTTTGGAATATGGTAGACAGCAAGATTCGGGCACCCCAAAATACCGCAGATTTTGATCAACAATTAATGAATGTTGGATAAAATGTATAACAGGATGAATCAGGAATTTTTGTCACTGATTCCTTAGACGTATAGAAGCATGCATTACTGGAAGCGGCATTTTCTTCAACTGCTGACTGAATAAACCATTCAAGGTGAAATTATTCGTAGTTAATAGGTTTCATAGCCTTGAAATTCTAATTTAATTTTTTATAAACGATTTCATCATCTATAAATGATGAATCAACATACACGTATTAATTAAAAAAAAAAAGTAGCTTTTTTCAAGTGCCAAGTTTTTTCTTTAAAAAATAAAGCAATTAATGCTTGATTGCTATCAATCCAATTAAAGGATATTGTAAGTACGTAATTTATTCTCATATAACCTACTACGTCTGTCGTCTTGTCGTATCAATCAGCTAAAATGTTTCCCAGCCACAAGATCCACCTAAAACCGCAATATCCTTTAACTGTTTCGAGTAGTGTATATCAAATAAAATTAAATGATAAAAAGGGGCATTACACAACTTCCATTCATTTTAACATCAACATTGCTGGACTTTTTCTTTCTATAAAAGAATTTATTTTTCCAGATAAGTCATCAAGTTTTAATGTTTATCTAATTTAATTTTATATAAAACTTGTCATGATAATGAGCATGTAATTTGTTTATTTTATTTTTAATTGGAGATATAAATGAGATACTTAAGATTTAATTTGAAAAATCACTCAAATTTTCAATTGGAGATATTTTTAATACAAAAATGAATCAAACTTTACACTTGAGTAGTTTTAAACATTTGTTGTCGAAATCAAATATCATCGAATATCTTCATCACATATCCCATGCTTTTTCAATGTAAGGATAAAAAATTATTAAAAAATTGAGGAAGCAGTTATATATAAAATCAAACAGTTTTAATTATTAATTTATATCATTTAATTAATTTAAAATAAGATCAAAAAAATTTTTGAAACTTACATTTGAATTACGAAAATACATTAAATATTGTCAAAAATATATCCATGTATAAATTCCAAAAATACTTTTGGAATATTTAAGAAATTCATTTTTGTAGTGTTTTACGTCATATTTAAAAGAAAATGACTTTTTTGCCATCAAAGATATTTTTTTATGATGGGAGATATTTTTGTTAAATAAAATTCAGGAAATAGCAGGAGGTTACAAAACAATTCAAAATTTGGAAACTTACAGAAAAATATGAAAACTTAGGCTTCCTCCGTTTAAAGTTTTGCAACTGAAAATTATTTCACATGAAATAGATTAAATTACCCAAAAGACTTACTAGAATCTTCTCGGAATAATCGCTCTTGATCGATCTCGTGCTCTCATCTGTTTATCCCATTTTGCGATGAGTTGGATCCAAACAGATCTTTTTCAAAATAAATGTCTTTCTGTACAATTTTTTACATTTTTAAACATACTCTGAATGTTCTATGTAACACCCATATTATCTAGCAATATATATTTTCGACTATTCACCGAAAAATTTGCTGCGAATTAGGCGACGTTTTTTTCTTATATTTGAGATAAGGTCATCTGCATATTACGACGCTGCGAATTAGATACAGGAAAATAGGTAATTTCTTTTGTTTCTCATTTAAACTACCTACACCTCTTCTTATATTATGTATAGTGAAAAAAATTGTGAGTTAAGATATTTTCATGTATTTCATTTAATATATTTCACAGAAAATAATTTTTCCACAGAATATTTTGATTACCCAAAAAAGACTTTTTAAATTAAAATCTGTAATTTTAGAAAGAAAAAAAAAAGTGAAATATGTGGTATACTTTTCATGGTCACAAATTTATCTTGATAACTAATACTCGATGAACAAAGAAGGTATGCAGGAATTTTTTAAAGCAATTTTAGAGTGTACAATAGATTGTTTGGTGAGATTTTGCAATATATTTTGAAAAAACTATGAAATATTTCAAATCGAAATATTTTTATTTTACACTAAAATATTGAATAATCAATATCTATATATGTGTATATTTGTCTTAATATTTAACAACTTCTAAAGTTTTATATTATATGGATTCAGTTAAAACAAAATAATTTTTAAAATAAAACAATTTACTAGTAAAATCAAAAACATTCATTTTAATTTATTTTTTACAAATTGAAATATTTGATGCAAAGATTCCCGATTAGCATCAACTGGACAATTTATTTCCAATAATATAAAATCTTTAGCCTTTCTTATTTTTAATATAGCAAATAATAAAGCTTTTGATTGAAGCTCCATCAGATTTTTTTTCTCTTTATGACATAATTCCTTTTCGGATACTTGTTTCATAGTATGATCAATTGCTTTAGCATTATCTGATATTTCCAATAAATCAGAGAGCTCTTCCTTAGAATCAAGAGAAGTGATACAATCTGAGTCAATATTTGAGCAAATAGGAATTTCATCAGCCTCATAACTTTGTTTAGATTCAGTTGATGAATATGGTATTAATTTATTTGGATTATTGTTTCCAGAATCAATTTTTATAGAATCATTTATTAAGAATTTACTATCATCAGTTAGAAGATCAGTATCCAAGCGACATTTCTTATTCAAATTAGTTTCATCAGAATTTATTTTTCGTTTTAGTGTCACATTTTCAGTACGCATTAAATTAGTTTGGGCTTCACAATTTGATTCAGTACAAACAATATTTGATTCACTTTTAGATTGTTCATCTGATTGAAAAGTTGGTTTATCTTCAAATAATGTTGAAGAGTTATCTACTTGCATTATGGATTTTTCAGAAACATTTGGTACTGATTGATCATCATTGATGGCACTTCTTTTTAGTTCTCGCCTTTTTCTTCTTTGATGTGACCAAGTATTTTCATTGGCTGTAATTTGACATTCAGTATAATACTGATGAGATCGAAGAATTTTAATTTCAATCTAAATATAAATAAAATACTAATATTACTGTTTTTTTAATTATGCAGTCACAATATTATGCAAAACAATAAATTTCATTTAAATACAATGTTAGCACATCACAGGTAAAAATATTAATGTTTATACATACATACATAGCACTACAGGAAAACTGGGACTATACTTCAAGGTGAATGGGTTTGGAATACTTACTCATCACCAAGAGCCTCATAGTTTTGAGCTATAATCAAGTGATGAGACTACACCAGAGCTTGCATCCTCCTCTCCACATCCACACCAGCAGAAGGACTTTGGATATGATAGATTAACACGGACATTTAATCAAACCAATAGAGCTGTAGAAATCTAGTGAGGGAGAATGTGGTCACCCTTTCAATCATAGCAGGCTGCAAATTACACTACACTTTGCTGATCTTAATAGGAAACGGCATAAAACTACTAAACCACTGGAGTGCTACACATAGTTATAAGAAACCTCACAAAAACGGTTTTAAAGTACTTTGTGCAATTGTGTAAATCATATGCTTTGAAAGTTGTAAAAAGTATGATTGCTAGATACAAAGAATAAGGCAGCAATATAATGTAAATTGTAGCTGTTATGAAATATTCATATTTATCTCAGTGACTATATTTAAATAATAGAAGAATAAATAGGGTGATATAGTTCTGGCCATTACAGGATGTTAATGATAGAGTTTAAGTATAAATCATAGAGAAGTATGAATCACAGCACAAATACAATTAGAACAGTTTTCGAAAAAGCATATTATTTATTCAAATATAAGAAAAGAAGTGAAAACTTGCCGAGAAAGGTGAAAAAAAAATTTAAAATCTGTTTCCCCTACTTCCTCCCCCTCCCAAAAAAACAGTAATAATATGATGAAATTTGGTAATATGAGGGACATTTTCTTCGTACTTTGGATAAATTAATCATTCTGTATGATACTGCCGATTTCTTTGCATAGTTGTTTGTCATCAAATCTTTTTAAAAGGGCGACTATGAATTCAATTAATGATGTCTATTAACAGACATAAAATGCTTTGAATGGCACAATGAACAACAGAAAGAATTTTTTGAATATCATTCTAGCTTTAAAATTCTTTAGATCCTAATAAGATTGATTTCAGAAATATATAATGGCATACCATGTCTCAAAACTCTCAATTCTAATTTTTTACAAATTACATAATGCTTCACTCATTCATATTCTCAATGTTACTTTTCAAGCATTTTTCAACTCATGCCTTGTCACTTAACATCTATTTTTGTAGCAAGAGAAAATTATTCCATGTAAAAAATATAAGATCATAATATTGTGACTCAATCATGTATAAATTTTTTTTCATACAACAGTTTGTAATATTTACATATAATACAGAGCATTCATTAAGTAACAAATATTTGCATTGCAATATGATTAGCTATTATTTAATGTTATTATTCTGACAGAAACTGTTTTAGAAATAAAAAAAATGAGGAGAAAAATAACTCATATTGCAACTCATGTATCAAATAATATTGTCCTTAGAAAGTTTAGCAATTTTTAATTCACATAACTTTAAATATAACTTCTCACATGATTAACATTAGTATTACTACCCATGCAATTTGGTTCAAAGGCTTTTATTCTTCAGAACTGAATTTCCTAGGAAATAATATTTGTCATATTATTTGAATTATTAACCTAAATTTTATCAATATGAAATCTGCATTCTATTTCAAAGTTGACAGGAAAATGAAAATAGTTTTTGACCATGTAACAATATAAATATAATTAAAATTTGAAACAATTTTTTCCTTTTCAAAAGATTTTTTCTTATATCAGCTATTTTGAATTCAGCTTTTAATAAAAGATTTTTATTTTCATCAACAACAAATTTCCAGTTTATGATGTTAAAGTATATTTAAAAACCAGAAACTAAATTTTTATACAGCAAAATATTTCATCAAATGCTACATTTATGTGAGAAGCTAGATTAATATATAAATTTTACACATAAATAAATTTTATAAAAAGTAAATTAAGTGTTCTTATTTGTAATTTTAAAAAATTTAAAATAAATTTCAAAAAATTAATCACGAAGAGCAGCTGAACAAATAAGTTCATATGTAGAAAATATTAAAAAAAAAAAAAAAAAAAAAAAAAAAAAAAAAAAAAAAAAAAAAAAACCCCAAACAAACAAACAATAATTAAATATAAATGGCACGAAAGCCCATATAGGGGTCAAGGCCTATAGTGTGAAGCATATGTCTCTGTTATGTGGTCAGCTTAAGGTGAAACCCCTAGTGTTTAGTTCCCAAGTATGCTTGGTCAATTTTACTGACCAACTGTAGGGAAGAAAGGATGAGTTGACTTTGCCCAGCTTGATGATCAAACTTTGGACCTATGCCTTGAGAGCCTGAAGTAATACCACTATACCAGCATTCTTCCACATAACAATTATTGCCTAATAAAGTAGCTGTTTTAAAATTGTCTATTTAATGCAGTATCCCAAATTTATGTATAATAAATTTTCTTATGAATTTATTTTCATTTTAAATTTATATGAATTACATATATGATTTTGATGAAAATCATGATTCTAAACTTATTATTTATAGTATTTTAAATGATACAGAAAGTACTTTAGAATTAACATTTAACAAATTCTTAATTTATATACCAAGTGACAAAATTGCCTTGTAAAGGCTTAGAAATTTATAAAGGTATTATTCACTTCTAAAATTTACTTAAAATTTAAATTTTTAAAAATTTGTGTTTAAGTTCATATGAAGATAAATTTTAATTTTAAAAAAATGATAACGATTGTATTCTAAAATTGCTTTCTTAAAATTATTTAGATTGAAATTTTACTTTGATAATATCCCTTTATTGAATCAAATTTTTATTTTTATTGGTTAAAATTTCAAACATTTTTGGGAATGATGATTTTTATTGCTGTATACAATAATTTCAATAAATAAATAAAACATTTAAAATATAAAATACGTAATATTAATTAAATTTTTTTTATTGAAAAATACTCAAGTGTATTATTTGTTATAGCTTGAAACAAAGCAAATATTTATAAATACAGTAATAATCCTAAAACCAAGTCCCATAAATATTAAAAAGATCAGTAATATAATTTTACAAGAAAATATTTTAATATGATTAAAGTACTAATTCTGTGTTTTTTAAGTTTTAGTTAGCTATTTTTCTTCTTAAAAAAATAGGTTTATGATACAGATTTGAATTTAAGATATTTTTAAAAAGATAATTTTGTAATGTATTTAAAAGTTTAAATAAATTTAACAAATATAAATATCATTATTATTTTATAATCAAAATATAATATTTTGATAATTTTGACTTCATTATATAATCAACACAAAAATGAAAAAGCTTAAAGAATATGATCAATGATAATTGATACTATAAAAGAAGAATTTACCATTTAACTCTTCAATTGTTTACAGGCCAAGTGATTTTGTAATTCAATTCTTTGAAGCAAAAATTGAATGGTATATAAGTTAATTTAAATAAAAGCTTTATTGTCAATAAAGGCAGTTTAAAAAATTGTATCTTTAAAGATTAATAAGTAAAATAAAAGTGTAATAAAATACAGAGCTCAGTGTCAAATGTTTTAATATATTTATAATCACTAACTTGTAAAACTTTATTCATCATAACCACACTAATAAGAAATATAAATTGAGAATTTTTTTCTTTGTTAAAATTATTTATATCAAAAGAATATTGATAAAAGAAGCATTGCCAGGAAGCATAATAAATTAGTCATCAAGAGAAAATGTAAACCCTATTTAACAGAAGGAAAGTTTTAAAAATTTTATGCAGATATAACATCATAAATGGAACAAAAAATCAATACAGTAATTATTTGATAGAATGATTGCAAAACAATATGTATTAAGTAAAATAATGATTTACACAATAAGTACAACAAATTAAAAAATATGTATAAATTATTTACTTGATGACAAAATACTTTAACACCACATAAAATGTAATCAACATGTTAAATAAATGTATTTTCCATAGAATATTGATTTTTTGTTCCACCAGGAATTAAAATTAAATCTTTCATATGTATATCCAAGATTGACTGACTAAATGTAGTTAGTAATATCATATTTTAAGGCATTTTCTCTTAATTTCTTATTATCCTGAATTTATTACCCTATATATCTTGTACATAAATATTATGATTTATGTGTATGATTTATAAAGTAATATCACTTAGAATAAGTAAATTATAGAAATACTTTTAATATAATTCACCATTTAATCAGTAAATAATCAAAACATTAAACTTACCTTAGCATCTTTAAGAATATCCCATATGTATTTTGACATATCTTGCACAACATAATTAACACCTTCAAGATTTTTCGGAATATGATATATAAGAGGTGGTTTAACTTTTTTAGGTTTCTTAGGTTTTGATATTTCAGTCTAAAATAACATGAATTTTTCATAAGTTAATAATATATTACATTTATTCAAATTTGTTTTATAAATAAATATTTTTATATAAGACAGAAAATATAACATGGAAATAAAAATAAGTACTTTAATTTTCAAATACACAAGAAAATAATTGGTTTTTATAAAAGATTAATTAAATTTCAATTAGAAATGTTTGATTAAATTTCTGTAAGAATTTAAGTTTTCAGAGAGTAATATCTTTAAAAAAATCAGAACAATGCACTTTTGCAAAACAAAATCACCATTATACAAATAACTGAAAATTATTCATTTCACATAGACATTTCACTGGTTTACTATAAAGGAGTTTTGTGTTTGATAAATTAATACAAAACTAAAAATTTTCATTCCAGAAATATAAGATATAAATAAAAACACTTATACAAATTACTTTTCATATTAAGTACTTACAAAAATTTGATATCATTTTTAACAAGATTGGCGGAATCGCAACCCGAAAATATTTATAGTAATAATTACTTGGTTGCTTTTGAATCTTTTATTAAGATCGAAATTAATTTACAAATAATTCATACCATTTTCTTTCAATGGAAATTTTAAAAAATAGATAAAACAACTGTAACTTCAGAAATTTATTGAATATTTCATGATTACTATATATTGATCTATGCAACAAAAGATAACAACATAAAAAAGTATCTAATTAAAAATCATGAGTATACTTCTATCTTTAATGAAAATTTTATATGTGTTTTCCTCAGAATTCAAAAAAAAAAAAAACATTCGTCAATATTATGTGAAATAATAGATATATTATTAAATATACTATAAAAGTAATAAAAAAGCAGATATATTGATTAAAGTTTTAAATCAATAATTTATATGTTTTGAAAAGGCCTTATTTTAATCCCTTGGTATTTAAATTGATATTAATAAAATAGTCATTCTTAAATATTCTTTTTCCTATCTTCTTAAATTAAGTTTTTTATTTATTGGTACTTTGAAGATTCAAAACTTCTAACAATCCCTTTATTAAAAAATCTGGTATTTACTTGGTAATTGTTTGATAATGATTTAATTATTATAATATTTATGCTTTCCTTTCTGTCACAATAAAAATATTAAATATCTTTCGATGATTGTAGTGATGATTTTTAGACTTGAAGACATGCAAATAAAAATAACAAACACTCGAAGAAAATACCAGAAAAGTCAGCCTGGTTATAAATGAGAAGAAAACAAAAATTATGAAAATCGATAATTGTGAGAAATGGATTTGACACTTTTTTATTTACTTCAGTTTAATTGTCTCTATTGAAATCAGCACAAAAAATGATATTAAATCAAAGATAAATAGAGCATGTCATGTTTTTAGAACTCCACCTAAAGTTTGAAGAGCAAAAAAATATTAAAAACAAGTTAAAAGTGGAAATCTATAATACAACAATAAAATCTGTATTTTATATGGTACTGAATGTTGGAAATTAACCAAATAAGAGAAAAACAAAGCTGATGCCTTCCAAACAAAATATTTCAGAAGAATTCTACAAATTTTTGGTAGCAAAAAATTAGCAACAACAGTTTACATAAAAAACTTAAATACAATCCTATAATAAATAACCTTAAAAAGGGACATGGATTGGACATATTCTGAGAATGTAATTGACTTGTCCCACAAGAATATTGCCAATGTCGTAGCCTTATGGAAACAGGAAGAGAAAAAAACCTAAAATAACTTTTAAGCAGATGAACCTATAAGAAACAATTTTCAATGGGCCAATTGAGAATTGGCCAGAGAAGTAGACCTGGAAGACAGAGGATGGAAAAAACTCGTAGCCTCATATGGCACAGGGGTATAATGAAGTACAAGGCAGGCAAGAGAAATATATCTTGACAAGACAAATATATTCAACTTTGAACTTTACGTATCTTTTAAATTTTTGGTATAATAAATACTATTTTCCCATTATTTTTTACCTCATGCTACTAGTAAGACACATCTACAACAAGATATAATATTCTTTATAAAATTATATTTTTCTGCTTTTTAATAAAAACAAAATTTACCTAAATAGTAATTACAACAAAATTATTGATATTAAAAAAAGAAGAAACAAAATGAGTAGAAAGCATTACTAGAGATGCAGCTCATAAAATTAAATTTAAAAAATAAATAAAGATTTCAAAGGTGGAATTAAAGATTATTCAAACACTCAACAAGATAGATAAGTAAGTGAGAGGCATTTAAATGATAAAAACTAAATTAATAATTGAGCCCATTCAAAGCTTTAAGAGTTATTCTTACCAATAGGTTGCCAATATTAATTTTAAATTAAAATATTTATAATCCTTTTATGTAGTTTTAGAATGTAATTAATGAACAGTATAAATTAGTTTATTTTTAAAATGCTAACTTTTCCTCGTGTTATCTTTGTAAAATAATATTTTTTTAACATTTCACTCAAAATGCAATTATTTTTCCTTATGTTTCATTGTTCACAAATAATTTCCTGTTACAAATGGAATAAGAGATATGAAATTTAACATTGACTAGTCATTAGTAATAAAATCGCTCATGATATTGACAGAACCTTCAATTAAGTGCTGGAATTGATTGATTTAGAAGGGGTTACTGGAGCAAGGTCCAATGTTGGACAAATCTGCACTGAACAATGTTTAAAACTAGAAGTAAGAACTCTATAATAAATGGTTAGTCAAATATATAAGATCGAAAATACTAAAAATTCACATGAAAGATAAAAATGGATAAGTGTTTAAATAGAATTTAAAAAACCAATCACACATAAAAATGCAAACAAATTTCTGAATGGCTTAAATACAATTAAATCTGATAAAATTAAATTTGTGTTATTAAAACAAACTAAGCATAAATCATTGAAATTATGGCAGACAGTTAAAATATAATGTACTGTATATGGTACATTGCACATAGCAATAATTGAGGCTCTCTGAGACAAAAATATATGTTTGTGTGTAAATCGAGTATATCCAATGTGAAAGCATGTAGTTTTACATCAGCTTTTCATATGAGGAGAATTGAAAATGGAATAATAAGAAGAGTATATATTATATAATTTGTTGTTTGTCTGCAAATCTCAAGTCTTCTGCAGGACAAGAACATAAAATATTTGATAATTTGTTTAATATCAAAAAATGTTTATGCTTTATGTAAAAAGTATGTGGCACTTTTAGCAGCATTATTTCCAACTTCACTGCCAGCAATGCCAAAATAGCTTAGTACCCAGCTAAATATGATGTCAAATTCTTTGCTCTTTGGAATATTTAAAAAACTTAAAATTTCCACAATAACTGAATGACATTTGTCTTTAAAATGGTCTAATTGTATATAGCACAGTAACTATACTCATGCTATCTGTATAGATACAGTATTTACAATAAAAGTTGGATTGTATTAGTTCTAAAGCATGCATACAGCTTTGGCTGCATAAACAGAACATGATTGATGAAGGTAACAGTTGTAAACTATATTACCAACAACAATACTACAACCAACGTAACTATTAGATTTTGGATCAACAGTATAAACAGGAATGTAGGAGGAATACTAAAAGTGAATGCATGGGACTATCTATTCTAAAATAATGAGGAGTGTGGCAGATTAGGAATCATGCTTTATCAAGAAGTGTCTCAGTAACTTTTTGTACAGCAATATCACTGTCCGCACTTCTAACCCGGTTGTTAGTAATAAAAACTAATTAAGTGTAATGTGGCCAATATGCAAGATAATGAGTGGAAGACTTGTGGTCTACTTATACCACTTTGAGTCGTAATTAAAGGTAAATGATTGCTGTTATATAAATCGTTTTCAACACTAAAATTTAATGAAGGTAGAAGTGCTTGTGAACAAATAGCCAAATCAAATGAATGAAGAGTTCTTGAGAGTAGTTGAAAATAAATTATTTCTTGGAATTTAATACTTATTAATTAAGTATGTTAGTAATAACAGTAATATAATAAGTTGCATGGTACAAAATGCAACAATGCAGAGGTGCCACATATCTGACAAGCTCAAGAGGAGAAGAAGAAGAAGAATATAATAAGTTATTACAATAGAATATAAAACAAATACTGTTATTTGAAATCAACTGATCAATCATGGGACAATGAGAATTTGTATTATCACTACCCCATAAGGTGTCATGCTCATTAAAGTCACTAAGCAATATAGAGTGTACGCATCTGACTCAATAAATTGTTCAAATCACTTTCATGAACAACATGGGTAGGCAAATAAAAGTTACAAATAGTAATGAGATATATTGTATGTATGCATATGGCAACAACCTGTATTAATATGTTAAGGGACAGTACAGAACTAGGGAAGTCACAGATACAAGAAAGCATACACTTTCAGACACTGTATTAGGAGAAATATCTTTTTCCACACAATTATAACTATGCAATTTAAAAAAAAAAAGTTTTTAGTAATAAAGTGATTTTTGCTTTAATTTTTAAGATCTTTGGGATTTTGATTTTGCAAAAGACTTTGGAGAAATATGTTTTAGAATATAGGTGAGACATTCATTTTATAAATACCGGTGGATAACTTTGCAATCGGAAGGCTTAAATGTTTGTGAGCTGTTTGATTACTGCATGATTTCATGACTTTTTTGACAACTTGTGAATAACTAGTACTTTGATGGGTACAGAATAACACTACATGCCTAGCATCAGAGTAAGATTTATTTTTTATTTTCACAGTTGTAATTTCTTTTTCTAACATTTAAGTTTAGCATGACCAGAATTAAGAAAGATATTCACTATTGCAATTGGCAGTTTTCTTTTAATTGACACATACTGCTGTCATGTCCAACTGATGCATATTAAGCACAAGTCACAGGTCCCCTATAAATAGTTTTCTCATATCCAAAACATTGAGATTTAAAGCATCATAAAGGGATTGGAATATAAGGTCAGTAATTAAAATTCAGATAGTAAGCTCCAATAAATTGAAGTAGTGCAGCAGTTAGAAATATGAGTATAAGGTGTTTGGTTTTAACAATTCACAGCTCTCCTGTTTGCAATACGTTGTACATGACATACTTTTTGGTCAGCAAAATTATCCAAATTTTCTTACTCTGAAGCATTAAAGAAATAATCAGATGAAATTACTTCCCATGTAAAATTTTACCTACTATGAGCAGATACTGTAACATCAATATTACCAAGACATTTTAGTTTTAGTATAATTTGCAGCCTGTTCAGTTGAAAATACTTCAATCAAAAGGTCACCAAATTCATCTTGCAAACATTTTTGAAATTTTCAATGGTACCAATGAGATTTGTATTAATTAAGAAAGGGGAAACATTATCAAAATTGCTTTTTGCTTTTTTAACATTGAAATATTTCTGAACATATATTATTTGTTGTTTGATAAGGAGGAAAGAATTGAAAGTACAATACATAACAAAAATTGATTAATTCAGGGCCTAATTACACCATTCACTTGATACATCTCTGACATAGCCTCCACTCTAATCAAGTCACTCAACAGGTATATGATCACTTGATCTATTTAAGCTAATTGATGTTTTGAGGAACACTATACATCTCCCTTTTACCTGAAGATAAGGCCAAAGTAATGTGTTGGCCTCTGAGAACCTCAATTACTATGATCCTCTGTTCACGGGATGTGGGTGATTTAGTCCCCATGAGCAGTTTATAGCAACAGGGCAGTTATAGCTACTCAAGGGGAGCTCACAACCTTTTATAGACAATCACAATGAGGGAAAAAAAGGAAGAAAAAGTAAATAAGAATAGGAGAAGAAAAGAAAGAAGAGATCACTGGAGTACCTTGGGTTTGTGACACCCATGTTTATTAAAAGAAAGTAAGCCCCCCTGAGAGGATAGTATTAAAAATAATCACGATAGTTTTCACTAATACATTTAAAAATTGATATTTTTCAACATCATCTTGAGTTATTTCAATGGTATTAATTTCCCAATTTGAATCAAATCTTGTTCTTCAAACAAATATATAGTCTAATTTTTCATCATAAATAAGGTAAGAGTTATATAAAAACTGATTGTTTTACATTTTTATTTCTGTATTTTGGAATCAAATGTAAAAAATAAATCAAACATGCATTATCAAGCAATGAGCTTTTCATCAAATTTATTATTTCCTGATAGTGAGAGATTCAAAGAGATTTGTATCATAATTACTCATGCTAGTTCATTTTTGCATAAATATATAAAATTTCAGATATATAAAAAAGCAGATCTGCCAATATGAATAAATTTATCTCTGTACTATTTTCAGTCTATTTAAATAAGATGAACAAATTGACACTGGTAAAAATTTAAGTTTCATTTTAGAAGAAATTCTTAACAATATCATATAATAGAGCATGTATTAAATGAAAAATAGAATTTTTAATTTTCCCTATGTAAAAATTCCATTAATTTATTAAAATGTGGTAAAATGCCTGAGTAGAATTTAATAGAAAATTAATATAATTTTTTCTTTTTGAATAAATAATATTGAAATGCGATTTTTCCTTGGTTGATCAAAGAGACTTTCTTTTCCATTTAGAGATAAAATTTTTCTCATGCACATCACTTAACTATGTCTCATTCTGAATGATTTTTTCATATAATGATAAATTACCGAAATATCATTTACTTTACGAAATTTTTTACATATAGGAACATTGGTAAAAATCTATTTTAATTTTGTCTCAGTAAATTAAGTTGCTTGAAATTTCATAAGTTGTTTGAATGAAGTGCAACTGACATCTACAATTCAATAAACAAATTTTTGGCTTTAAAGGATTCATTCATATTACAAAAGATATTCTTAGTAAAATTTTAAATTATTTCACTTTTTTATTTAAAAAGAAAATTTTTGCAGAATCATGCAAGTTATGAGAGGGGAAAACAAAATTTATGGTTGTAATAAGTAGAACACATAATTTTCTCTTCTTTTCCAGCACAACAGTCTAGGACAGGCCAAAGTTATCTCAATAAGTTTTTGCCATCTAGTCCTTTTTATCTTTTAGTACTGATTACTTGGAGGACAATTTCAATGCTATTTACTCACCTAATATGTTCTCTCATTTGGGTTTTATCTGGTTTCGAAAAAAATCATTTTTGGTTGATTCATTATAATAAAATTTGTAGAAGTGACCTACCCATCCAAAGCAATTAGCTTTAATCACATGGATGATACCTCTGGTTGCTTATAAAATTTCTTGCAAATCTCAAAATTGTAAAGAGTGGAACACTTGTATTTGTTGATTACACCAAAAATTCATCTCATGATTTTCCTTTCAAACACCATCAATTTTTTTCTATCCCAATTTAGTGAGAGCCCAATATTTGCTCCCATATATTAACAATGGTCATAAAAAGGTTTCATAGATATTTTTGTATTTTGAAGGAGAATTAAGCTTTTCAATTGGCTTTTTAATACAACTAAGTAGCATTTGTTAGCCATAGCCAAATGGCTATTAATTTCTCACTGATGTCATTGTTTCTAGTGATGATACTTCCACTACTTCAGATAACTATTAACAATCCATTCAAAAACAAATGTATTGATTTCAAGGGATTCTGAAACCGATATTATAATATTTTGAATTGAAAACTGGAAGAAGAAAAACAATATAAAATTTTCTGTTTTCAACATAAAGCTAGAAGATATGTTTTTGGAATTTTATAATTTAAGAGAAATATGAACCATTTACTCATTTAAATATTACTAAAAATATAGAAAATAGTTTAATATATTAGAATGATTATTTAGTTAAGCTTAATATAAAGGTATGAGAACTTAAATGTAAATTATAGAAATATCTTTATATATAATGCTGAGAAATAATATTTCAAACATAATAAAAAATATTAATTCTTAATAAATGTAGCTTAAAAATGGTATAATTAAAAGAAACTATTGGTAAAAATACATATTAAATTTGTAATCATAAAATAACAAAAGAAAAGTTTTTGTAAAAAAAATTTATAGATGGAGATACCGTTTTGAAATGAACTGATTTTGAAAATGTCCATGCTACACCCCATCGTATAGTATTTCCTTGGCAGAATTGACTCTTTGTGAAAGTAATATCCTGAAAAATTAAATGAAAATGTATTACTTTCTTATACTCAGTAATACTTTGAACTATCTTAAGTATTTGGATATAACATATTTATACAAATTTAGAATTTCTATCTTGACTGAAAAAAATATAATTAACTCTATTTCATTTTATTCTTACTTTACATTAAAATCAAAGAATACACAGTGAAATTTTTTTATAGAAATTATATTTTGACAGTAAAAATTTAACAAATCCAATGAGAAAATACTTTATTGAAAATCAGTACTAGTATTTATTGATTATTTTCAGATTTCTTAATGGGAATGAAAATTTAAAAAACTCAATAGTTGTTTTTTAAACACAAGAAATTTATACCTAAATGTGTTCAATAAATAATGTTATTTTATTGTACATTATTATTACTTACAGACATTAGCAATAGAACATGTTAGTTATGAACAGTCATAGTTACGCTAATATAGCTCTTAAACTATTAAATAATATTAATGTCTAATTTAGTTGTGAACATAAAAAGAAAAGGCAGAGAAAATTAAATAAGCTTACAAGAATTTTGTTAATAATAATAACATATAAATACACTGTTAAACATATCAAATTATCTTCCAGTACCTTTTAATAAAATCTTCTTTTATTTTTTCTTTCATGTTAAATTAATCTAAAATACAAATAACTGTAATTCACAGAATATAAAATCAATGAAAATTATTAACATAAAACTTGATCATAAATCTTCTCAGAGCAGCCTTTTTTTAATGCATTCTTTTGTAATAGAGGAAAGTAAAAGGAATTGTCTTATTGGAAAAAAGGTTATATTTTTCTAGAACTTATAAAATAAAAAAAGTACTAAATCATAACTTTTGGTTCTATTTTAGACAATGATATAAACTGCCATTATATATCAAAACCAGTTTTAAATTTTTTATTCTATTTACATGACTTTATAAAAATTTGCTTACCTCAAAAAACAATTATTAAAAATACTATTACAATAATTTTAAAATTTCAAATGACTAAAAACATTAATATAACTTCAAATTTCTTAAGAAAGTGATAAATTTATTTACAAGGAATTACAACATTTAAAATGAAGACTGAACATTAGACTTAGAGCTTCTATGTGCAGAAAATCTCAAAAGACATAGAAATCTAGAAGTGAATGATCTACAAACATAAAATGGGTTGAATTTTTACATTAGAATTATTAGAAATATCACATAATGCTTTAGAAAATTAATAATTTTTCATATGTGTCACCAATCCATTAATTTATTAAGTGAATACATTCATATTCTGAAAATTAAGGTTTTCTTACCATAATAATCTGAATTTGAAGATTTTAAGATTACAACAGAGCTAGTATATGTAGACCACAATTGAGATTAATTACTAACTCCAATCTAGATTACAATAAACTAGAAATAAAACCTCAAAAACACAGAAAAAAATGGACTGTTTTTGAAACACAAATATCACAAAGAAAGTTAAAAAATAAAACTGTTTTCTTACATTAGATATTCAAAATACTAGTATTATTTAAAATGTGAACAAATTAGAGGTCACAATTCTAACACTATGTTCAATTCAAATATAAAGCCCTTGTGTATCATCTAGAGATTATTAAATAATGTCCCAATTATTTAAAATGCACACATATATTTTTCCTGTTTTAAAAATTTTAATTTTTCAGGATATACATTTAATGTGTGTGGCCATAAGATATTCATGGGAAATGTATTAATGAATTATTTGTTTAAAAATGATTAATAACCAAGACAAATATACAATTTTTTAAATTAAAATAATAGAAAATTTATTTTTAAAGTCCACATATATAAATTTGTAAAACAAAATTCTAATATATGTGTTACTCAGAAAGTATACTGTTTATTTTCAAATGAAACATATTAATGATGAAACCAAAATAATGATAATATTGTAGAAAATTTCTCAAAATTTATACACTTTTTAGAAAATTTTAAAATTAGACATATAGAAAAATTCATTTATCTATTAATGCTATTGAATTGAAACAATATATCATCAATAAAAAAAATACAAATATAACTGTGAACTATTTTAAAATATTATGGCTGCAGATTTTTTGTTTAAATACAAAAATTTCTTATTTTCATTCCTGAATGTATTTAATGTATTAGCCTATAAGTAATTTGCTCTTGATAAAATGCAATTAATAGCTTAATCAAAATTACATGGAGTGAAATTTACTTCATAAATAAAATGGACAATTATATATAAAGACTATAAATATTCAATGTCCTAATAAAAAAAAAAGTATTTGTTTCATAAATGCAATTAGTTAAAAAAGAAAAAACATCCGTTTGAATCTAAGTTAATTTTAATTAGCAATTATTTTTCCTTAACAGTAAGTATATGGATATGTAGATGCAAAATATTATAAAAAATAAAGTAATAAATATAATAAAAGCAATTTCCCATTTCTGTATTGTTCACAAGTGAAACAGTAGTATGTATATTAATATTTCTTGCAATGTAAAAAAGCAAAGCAAAAATAAAAGATTTTCTATTATAATTTAATTGCTAGTAAATTGCATCTAATTGAAAAATAACTGTTTAAAATATTAGAGGAGAATGAAAATATGTGAAAAAAAAAAAAACTATGCAGTAAACCATGCATGGATATGAATGTCAAAATATACAAAATTAGATATAATTATGAAAATATGCTCCTCTATAACTTACTCAGGAGTTTTATTTCCTTGAAACAATGAATATAACACTATGCTCAGGGCAACAATTTAGTTTTTTAACTGCTAGTGTTTGAAGATAAAATAAATACATGGATTTTCATTCATGTTAAATCTACACAACAAAAATTGTTTAAAGAAAATGCAAAAATTTACATATAGTTTGGAAACTATTCAAGCAGCTAATGAAATAATAATGCTATATATATAAAGAAAAAATTTAAAGAATCATACTCTATTCTTTAAAGAAAAAAAGAACTTAATGTAAGACATTAAATGGTGATATTTGTCTTGCTGCAAACAATTGGTAGAATATGTCCTAAAATGTTATATTGATTATAGATCAGAAGAGCATACTGGTTACTTCATATCCTGTGTTATTTTTATATCAAGCATATTTTTCAGGAGTCAAAACTGGATGCAGTATGGCACTACTCATTCTATTTTGACTCAAAATTTGAATGTATTTTTAAGACTTTAAAAGAAAGGAATCGCCATCAATTGCAGTGACATAATATCTTAACATTTTATCAGAATACCTTTCAGTCCTGCTCTAAATAATATGCAAGTTCAAATCTCCATTTATACCATGATTCCTGCTCACATCACCAATCATATCACTATAATGGTATTTTACAAACCAACACAGTTATTTTAAGAGCTTCTTGTACTCAATAATTTTCATTTAGTAGGCCAGAATATCATACTGAATCAGTCCAAGTCAGTCATCAGCATCTAATTCAATCACGTTCAGAATAATCTATTAGCGATAATGCTCTTGAATGTTAGCATTATCTCAAGATTTAAGAGCATTATTGAGATTAAAGATCAAAAGCAATTACATCATAGACATAGTGATCAACCTAATGAATTCCATTTTTAACTGTTTAAGGTTGATTCCCTTTATTCTTTTGTTAAAAGAAACAACTTTTTACAGTTGAACAGGATTGCTATCTCTATTTTTTATTTGTTAAAAGTAGATACCTTTCATCAACTGCTGAAAGATATCTACTATTTTGTTAAACTGGCTACTTTCAATTAACCAGACTATTAAAATAGTATTGGTTAACTGTGATTAGTCAGTTATCAACTATTCTGATTGACTAGCTAATTATGATTAGCTATTCAACATTTAGCTATCTCTTGAAATTGATTTTTTTGTTATATTAGACCATTATTTTATTGATTTTTCTGTATCAATAAAATGATAGTCTACTATTCACAAATAGTTCATTATATTTGACTGTATTTTATGGATACAAACTTCTCAATAAGTTGTCAAAATAAAGGATTTCAGTACATCATATTATTATAACTATTCTAAATCACCTTCTCAAAAAAAATTGTGTTTTATAAATCAGGCAGCAAAGCAAAATGCAAATGTAATATTGTATTTCAATAATAACACATTCTTCCAAATATTTGACATCATGAACATAGTTTTGCATACAAAATTTTATTCTGTTTTTTCTTAATTATTACCAGTAAAAACATTTGCATATTTTATTAACACTTTCTTAAAGCACTATTTTTTAATTAATGAATCAGATTAAATTAAAATAAAAATATGCAAAACAATATAGTTAAATGATATATAACATAAATAACTTACTTCTAAATGCTGTAATTCATTTAAAATTTCTAAAAAGCTTTTCTTTTTCCCAAACATTGATGTATATAAACTGTAAAAAAAATGTACTTTTTTAAATACAAAATTAGGATATGCACATACTTACAATCTTACATATAGAATGGATGCAAATCAGAAGTCATTATAAAATATTGGCAGCCAGTAAGAAAGTTGTATATTGTAGTCATTTACTGTTTTCTAATTAAAAAGTAACAGCCATAGGCTTTTACTCTCAAAATTTTGTCCCCATAATCTGTATTAACTTTATGAAACCAAGATTCTAGTGCTAAGTTCATGAAAAATGATACATGAATATCAAACTTAACATCTTCTAATAAGTAAGAATATTGGATATGTTAAAATATAGTAATAACAGATTGAACTGATGTTACATAAAAAAGATTTGGTAATCAAAAATAAATTCATATAGCAATTTGATAAATTTGTTTATTTATTACATTTTGATATAAGTTATAACCTGCATTAGATTTTATATTACTATTGTAATAATCAAAAATATTTTTTTCCTCATTTATATAATTACTATTGGCATTAATATAACTGTTTCCTGTATTTTTCTAGGGGTCAGATTTAAATGAAATAAACTCTATTTTGGCAATTTTTTAATAAAGGAAAATTAAATTAAATGTGTATTTACTTTACTTAGCCATAAGATGATTATAAAGAATTCTCGTCAGATATTATTGGAATTAACTTTTAATATGAACATAGAGCAATGTAACAAAATAAAAAATCTCTTTAAGTTTCAGAATAATTTGAAAGTTATTTCTATAAGCTAATAATTAGCAAAATCTCTGATTGCTTTATTTTATGCTACAGAAATATGTTTAAAATTTACACACAATTTTAAATGTTCAAAAGATATTTGCATTACTGTAATATTTAAAAAAATATTTGAAAGTATATAGTAATTAAATACTTAAACAAAAAATGACTAGAAAATAGACTTTTATTTGAAGCTTTTAATAAAATAGCATTTCAAATCCCAAGAAATTAAAAATATAAAAAATTGCAGATGTAAGACGACTAAGAAAATACATTAATTTTAGCTTAAGTTTCTGTTGATATTAGGCTTCCATTTTACAAACCTATACAGAAAATTTGTAAAGGTAGAATATTTAATATATAATTAGCCATATGGAAATGATAACTTTTCTTCTTGATGATTACAAGAAAGCAATAAAACTTGCTTCTTCGATGGGCAACGCTTTCAATGCTAACAGCAAATGTATTTCCTCTTTTTGTAAGCATCACAATATTATTTTCAAGTCAATTTCAGATCAAGAAAATCAGCTTCTGTTGATGATACCATATCCCGGAGACATACATAGAAACAAAAGAGCAAAATAGTGTATTCTACTGGCAATATGTATAATGCAGATAAAATTGGCTCATTTTACTATATCATACCAGATAAAACAATATGAACTAAAAGGAAGAATGTGAAACAAAAAAAAATCAAAGCAGAGTCTGACATTTCTATTGTGTGCAAACAAAAGATGATCTGATATAAGTTTAAAATATTTAATAATTTAAAAATATGCAAAACAAAGATAGTTTAAAAGTGTCAAGTTTGCTACTTAATTGTACGACAAATAAAAGAAATAAATAATACTGTATATCTAAAAACTGGCAATTTGATCTTGATATAGATGATAAATATACATAGACAGATGAGGAAAAAGAAAACTGTTGCCATTGCGGACAATTGTAACCACATAACAATTTTCCTCCCTTAAGAATACAAGTACACTATTTTTAACCACACAGTCACTTAAACAGTCAAAGGATTTAATTATCATCGAGTGTGTAAAAAGAAATTAAAAAAAAAGAATAATTTAAAATGAAATTTTCAAATTAAATAACGGATTGCCACACATTTTCAGTCAATAAAGAAGCATGTAAATAGACCTTTAGAATTTATAGAATTTTCTCAAAGGTCACATTTTGATATTACAGATGAAATGCTTCATTTTTCTAAGAAAATAATGTTGAAAATATTAATATTAATTGTATTGAAAATAGATGAAGAAAGTTTGTTTAGCTAAGTTATTCATATCAGCATATGATCACTAAAATTCCTGATCTATGTAACCAATTCAATGATGAAAAATTCTTTCATTTGCAGTGTTAATTTTTTGCAGATAAAGTGATAAAAATATATAGCATATATAAAGCAGATAAGTGCTGAAAAAATTATTACAGATCTAGCTGATAGTGACACAATAATGAAGAAACAATTGACTATTCATAAGAGATTTTTGGTAAGAAGGTTGAAAATTAAATTTTTAACACTGTACAAGACATTGCCTCAACATTACTAAATGTTTCTGATTTTCACCAGAATTTTCGATGGACTCAAACATATAATTTTACATGAAAAAGTAAGCAAGCTAAATAATAGATTTTTCTCCAGTATAATAATGCTATAATGTAAAAAATTATGTTTATATGGTACTATAAATGTTCATATAAAAACAATTCATTTAGAATTTTTTCTAAAATATATAAAATTTTTTTACATAATTTAAAATAATATAAAATTTATAAAATCAACTATTTATATCATGAAACATGAAAAGTAAAATAATTTGGTATAAACTAAGATGAAATCAAATAGAGTGGGAGGAGTTTTAACTGTTCATATAATAAACTATATAAATTTCTGCATTCATATAGTATCAATACAGATACTTTTACTGTAGTAGCATGTTTACATTGAGCCATAAAATTAAGCATAAGACAAAACCAATAAAAGATTTGGTCTTTTACATCCACCTCACTATGTAAAGCAATAAAAAATTTGCGTTATAAGAATATAACATCTTTAAAGTATAAACTTGATGGTAAATAACTAATATCTGCTATAAAGCTGAATATAGTGAAAAGTTATTTGATAGCAATGAAGAAATGGATACACTTTAGAATATTTTACAATCCCTTTCATTTTAGTTTGTTTTGTGTTCAAAGAGTTTATTATGTAAAAGACTACAGATTAAAGAAGAAAGAACATTGTCCTGAACTATCAAAAGATAAACTTAAAAATTTTACCTAGTTGTCTTTCATTTCTCAAAAAGGACATTTAATATTAACTATTACACAAACTTAGTCCAACTAAATGATCAAAATTAAAATTGTAGGAAAACAATATACATATGAAATTTTTAATTTTTTTTTTTTTTTATTTCGTTGCTATTTTTTTTTTTTTTTATCAAAAACGAAAAATACATATATAGCATATAACATGATATGATGTAATTAAATTATTTAATTATAAATATGGTATAATCAGTTACTATAATTACATCAAAAACATACAATAAGATTACCAAACAAACTGAAAGTAAAATTTATTTTAGTAAGTATTAAAAAATGTTTGCTTGATATTCTTGATAATAATTTCAGATAAAATAAAATACAAAAATGAATACATTGAAATTTTTTTAGCAATTTACATATTTAGAAGGAAATTTTATCCAACAAAGGTATTTTAAAATATAAATTCATAAATAATTTTAGAATGTCATTTGATACATGCATGATTTTATATACTTGTAATAATCCATACAAACTAACTTTATTTTAAAATAATAATTAATTACATTAAAAAATTCTATATGAAATAAATCAATTGTTCACATTCTTTCACCAAACCATATATAAAAAGAGTTTTTCTGCATAAAAATATAAATGTGCATTTTTTATTATTGTGTTAATCTTGGTGTTTAATTTACATATTATCAAATCTTATTTTCACATTAATTGTTGCAAAAGTGAATTGAATCTGCAAAATTTGGTTGTATTTTTAAGATCTAATATATCTGTTTTTTTAAGGTGTCATTAAAAAAGAATTTTACTATTTTGAAGAAAAAATAAAGAGAAAAAGTTAATAAAAATGTTACCGAATTCTGTCCTTGAAAATAAAACTTTCATCGATAATTTTTTTAACAAATGCAACTTCACCACCTTCTGCAACAATTTCTTCTTCTTTGGCAATCATTGCAATTGTTTCTTTAATTTTTGGGTTTTTCTTTCTGATTTCTTCAACATTTTCATAGAAAGGTGGATTGCAAAGACAAAAATCATAAATATTTTCATTGGAAGATAACACTTCATTTAAAGTGTACTCTGGACTAACTTCTACAACTGTAAGAGAGAGAACTTTAAAATATCACATATGAATACATATTAAAGTAATATCATACAACTTTTCAATAACTATATGTTATTAACAACGAAAATATACATGTTTACTGTAATAGCCTATAGAATGGACACCAACCATTCTATAACCTATTACAATATATTGAATGGTTGGTGTCCTAATGTCTATAATGGCTCTACTTCCTTAATCATAAATTATAGAGGAGCATTTTTAATTGTGAACGTAATTAAAATGAATAAAAATAACTGAAATCAATGTACAATCATTTGAAATTTAAAAATCTAAAATTTATCATCCCCCAAAAATATACTGATCAGTATAGTTTTTTAAATATGGAACTTTTGTTTATAGAAAAAATAAATCATTTTCCTATCCCTGTCTTTAATTTTGCAACAATAGAGTAATATAAAAAATAAAACTTAAGGTATGTTATACATTCTGCAATATTAAAAATGCAGCTTATGGTGAAAGTAAGAATTAAAAAATATAAAAATCAATGAAAAATGACATTTCACTTCAATTTTAATAAAGACTATTATCTGACATACCATGTTTTTAATGAGGTTAATGTTTTAAGTCACAATATTAAATTATTCACTAACAGAATTGATTTTGATTGTACAACAGGCTTTTTTTAAAAAAATTCTGCCTGGTAGTGCAAAAACAAACTTTTTGTAGAAATATACAATTAGAATATTATAAAATATTTAAGTTACATAATTTTGACAAAAATGTGTTTATTAACTTCAACAACTTTTAAAATGTTACTTCACTTTAAATATGTTTGCACAAATGGAAATATATGCAACTAACAGTAAGGAAATATTTAGAGTTTAACATATCATACACATTAATATTTATATAAGATTTTGGGTTCAAATCCAGCCACTACTAAACAATGGAAGTATATGTTGTGTTTCTGCATGCATGTCTTCCAAAATAGATACTGGGAATCTTTTGAGTGTCGTTCTTTGCAACACGTGAATATGGCCCACTTCCAATGAAAATTCCTCATTGGAAGAAATATATGCTGTGAATATTAACCTTATAACTATATTCAGTGGTTAGATGTGTTGATGTATTTTGGACAGATTCTCAGATTATTTAATAACAATTTTGTAAAGATAGAGCAACAACATTTTAAGATACATTACAACATAAACTGAATTTTATATAATATTTCAACAAATGTTGTTTAAAATATTTCACAATACATATATTAATTCCATAAATAAAATAAACAGAATTATTCACAGAATTTTTTTTAAACTTTATAATGATATTTACATGAAAACATTTTTTTTTTTTTCTTAAAAAGAGAATCCTTTGTGCGATATATAATTTTTATACTTTATATAATTGTTTCAATTTGAAACAAATATTCTAAATAACTTGCAGTTACCATTAATGTGAGAATTTAAATCATTATCACTAATATTTTTAATTGCCCACTGCAAAGCTTCATTTGATGTTTCTGTTGCTGTAAATTTCCATCCATTTTTCTTGGCACCCAGGATTGAAAATATAGCACATGGTCCACAACCTGAAAACAAATTTAAAATTAAATTATGTTTTATTTTAAAAAACATATTGAAGTAGAAAACTATAAAGTAGCACAATCCTTGTACATTTTAGGAACCATGAAAAATAACTAATTATTTTAATGAACTTGTGAAATCTCAGAATTAAAAATTGTAAAAAAGGAAATAAATGTAAAATTTTTCAATTAATTAATTTTAGCTTTCAAAAATTAGCAATTCAAAAGCATTCTGTTACATTTCACACATTATAATTCTTTATGAAAAAAATTAAACATGTTAAAAAATTTCATTAATTTCCCAGGAGAGTAATTAAAGTGTGATAATCTGGAGGGAAATCATTAAATAACTATTAACATAGAAAACATAATGCAAATAATAACATTGGATTAGTATCACAGAAACCTTTCATAAAATTCAAATCTTAAAAATGGAAATCATATACTCAGCAATAAAGATTTCTTTAAATTTAGGAAAAGAGAAAAGCTATAACAGTATAAGATTCTATAACTGATATAAGCAAAATAGATTGCTTAAAAGTCAATGAAAGAGTACAATTAATGTATTATAATTGATGGACCTTTATTATAAGAATAGAACATTTTTTAACCTAGCCAGTATTAATTCACAAGGAAAAGTTTATCAATGATGAAAAACAGAATTTCTATTAAAGCTGTGATTACTGTTAAGTTCTCACTCATAAACAATCTGGACATAACTGCTGGTAACTAGAATAAACAGTGGATTCATAGCATAGAACATCCAGATGGATCAATTTGAATTAATTCAAGAATAAAGATTCTTTAGCTGTTTCACAACTAAATTGATGAGAATATAAAAACATATGAAGAAATCACAATATATCTTTCAAAGAATAAAAATTGTTGCAAATTTAAAGATTATGAATCAATTTACGAATTACATATTCTTTTAACTCATTTTGTATAAACCAAAAAATATTCAACCATCTTTCTAATAAATTTACATAAAACATAAGTGATTTTGCACTTAAAATATAAAAATTTGAACTTATATTCATAAAACAAAACAACTTTAACTTTTTATAAGTACCTAATTTTAGGCATAGAGAAAAATATTTGTTTTAAAGTTAAAACAATATGTTTAAGTAGAAATTCAAAAAATTATTTTAAAAAAAATAATACATTTTAAAAATCTACTTTTGTTAACATTGATAAAGAACACTCAACAAATTTTCAAATCTTTAAATGTATTTATGTATTATCACATGAACCATTTCAGCCAAAAAAATATGTTGCCAAATGCTGCTACTTTTAAAAAATTCTTCTCAAAATGAAAATTAAATCATGATAGTTCACTTACATCTTCCTTAAAATAAATATATAAAAATTTCTTTTAATTTATGTGACCCTAAACTGAAAAATTGAACAGCACATATTTTTAGAAAGAATTAGAGATGTTTCAAGTTTTAATTGGTCCATATTTTTAACAAAAGGTTTGCTGTGTTTAAAAATATATCATAAAAATAGAGTAAAACTCCAAAAAATTTTTCAAGAAATAATAAATAGCTATTTATAGGAAACAAAAAAATAAAATACTAGTATTTTATTAATATTTAAAAAGAAAAGAGAAATTCCCCATAAGTAATATTATAAGAATGGAGTTTTTTTTCAAATTTTTAAATAATTTGAAAAAAATATATCATTAAAAATGATGTAATATAATTTAAGAAATTTTGATATAATAGCATAGTATCCAGTTCTGTCAGAATGCCTAAATCAATTATTGAGGACTAAAACATTATTTAAAAAATTTACTATCTATTATATTGACAACCGAAAGCAACATAAAATATATTTTAGTGATATTTTTATCATATAACAGTACCCTATTTAATATACTTACATAAATATTTTATAAATAAGCTAAATGCTTAAAATATTAATTTGAAAAAATTCTTTGCACATTTAAAAATAGACAGAAAGCCCAACTCTACACTAATCTCATATTTTGAAAACAACTGTTTTTAGAGAGTATTCTTATAATAAATGCAATATGGATGTAAAATAATGAACTTCTATAAATATTAATACAAATGACACTGCCCTATGATCCTATTGGTGAATTTTTGAATTTGGTTAAATTTTTAGACTACTTTACCATGTTTCTGGTATAGATTTTTATTATGCAAAAAAGATCAGGTATCTTAAAATTTTTTACAGTCTAGTATGGCAATCCCAACTTATGAGTAATTAAGGCTAATTTAGAACTCAGTTTTTACATATTCTCAGAATTCCCATGTGGTTAGTTATTTTTTTCACAAAATACTAATACTTCATGATTTGAGCCACAATAGTTCAGTATCTTCATCATGCTTCCTGTAAAATCAGCAATGTAAAGCATCACATGCTGCGGGCACTGATTAGGAGGGTGACCACATTCTCCCTGACTGAGTTATTCGAACTCCGTGGGTTGGAAATTTGTACACATTAATCTGCAAGGTCCAAAATTCTTCCACTGATCTCACATATAAGAATGTGGAAAGGGAAGCACTAACTACTGATGGGTATCTTGATAGTGATTTAAATTTAGGAGGCAAGAATTCCCCAAAACCATTAACATTAAGGTACAGTCTGAGATTCACCTGCACTGTTATGTACCTCCCAATTCTTCACGTTTTTATTATTTATCAGATTTGATTCACTTATTACTGATTCTGATTAACTTAATTTGATTCACTTAAAAAGAAACTATGGTAGAACAATTATGTAAACTTGGCAACATTTCTTTAATTGCCAAAAAATTCAACACAGCAAAAAGATTATACAATAATTTTATCATACAAATTAGCACAAATGAAGATTTATTCTTAAAGAAAATTAAAACATTAATGTATGGCATAAAAATAAAAACAATTTGTCGAGAGCATTTGTCTATGACAGCACTATCTTTCCTGGCAGTAAATCCACAAAATTAATGAAAATTCAATAAAAAAATTCAGTTATAAATATTAAAAATCACAGAGAGAGAGTATAAATTTTTTTATACATAATGTTATCATTCTTGTCGATAAAGAACTAAATTATAAGGGGGCTGCAATGCAATGAAAAGAATATTTAATTTTTTTTAGTTTTACTATTATTATTATTTATTGGGTTCGGTCTAGAATACAGTACTCCTTGTTTTGGCAAAAAATATTAGTATTTTCAGTGCTTTAACTAACTTAGTTGCAGGGTTGCAAGAGTAAAGTTTACTTTAGTGTATCTCTTTATTTTTAGGCTATTTTTTTGACGCCAAAATATTAGTAACGAAATGGCAAACATAAAACTACGAAACTAAACTGAAAATATCAGGATTACCAGAGATTAAATTTTATCACCAAATTTTTTGCGAAACCGATATTTTAATCTACACTTAACCTGGGTTGCCATTTTGTTAGTCACATTTTGGAGCTTATCTTGGCATCAAAAAGATCGCCACAAAGTTAAAGGTTATTCGTATACAGGTTTTTACCATGTTTATTATTTGAATCTCAGCTAAGAAACAGATGGAGCATGATAAATGATATTTACCAAAAGAAACTTGGCGAGAATCAAGGGGGCATCCTCAAGGGTTGGGTTGGGTTTGTTGGGTTTAATAGCGCAAGGTTCAAAATGGACAAGCTGCGCTAGGGGGCACCCTCAAGTATAGGCTAACCAAATACAGCTATCATTTAAAACAAATTTCGGTTAAATTGAGTTTTAGGTCCCCTACTTCGCCAACTCGCGAAGTTGAAGCGCTTTTTCGCGCATGCTCATTAATTACTCTTTTGTTTTAGCCTTTTCATTGGTAGCTAATTAAGTTTCACTTTGAAATAGCAGTAGAATTTTCGCCATGGCATCGGCGATTTTGAAAACGCTCTAAATAGGGGACCTAAAGCACATTTTCACCCAAATTTCGTCAATTTATACCTATATCAATGCCATGAGGAATTTCATTCTTGTCTGGGAGAACAGATAGCAAGTCTTCCATCCATAAAATATAATTTAATCTTTGGGGAACAGTCGGAATAAGAAAACCTTTAGGGATTTCCACCTTAAGGTTAAAGTCTTTTTTAAGCAGAATCTTTGTTAAAACTCTCAAAGCATCAGGATTAGTAAAATCAACACGAACTTTGCCTTTTGCATCAGAAATAGCATATTTTCGAAATTCAGGGTAATCCATGGCTATTTGAGCAAAATCGGGGCGTTCTTTGTAAATATTACGTTCATGCATTAAGGAATGGAAAGCCATTTCTTTATTTCTCATTCAAAACAATATCTTCGGCAATTAAGAAAATCTAAACAATGTTTATTTACATTTGTTTTTTGAAAATAAAATGCGGGAACTACAAATGTACAGTTATAGTTAATTCACGGCATCAAATTTACTTATATTGTAGGCCTGGCAGATTTAAATTCATTAAATTTTGTTGCCTTTCCAATGATTTTATAATTCTTCTGAAATTTTTATTTCTCATTTTATTTATAATAGAAACATTAAATCTATTATAAGTATGTATGTATGTATGTGTAAATGTCATAATGCAAAGGGAAATGGCTCTATTTGATATCCAGGAACCCAAAATTTTGCTCATTTAATCGCTTCTTGGAGGAAGAAACATAAGTAGAAACGCCCTATTGATCAATGCTTGAAGTAAGTATCACGCTCCCTCTGTCCACCAAAACAAACACTAAAACCAATTGTTTAATATTAACCCATTTGTTAAATTAGTTCTTAGTTTGGATTTTCTAATTTTAAATATTTATGACTGCTTATTGTGCTTATGCATAAGCACAACAATTATTGTAATATCAATTATTGAATATTACAATAATTGATGTTGAATATTACAATTATTGTAATATTCAACATCGGCTTAGATCAAATTTAGGAATTTGTACTTCGAATAGCTGAGTCATTTATTATGCTGGGAGAAAAATATAAATCAATTTTTTTTGGTAGATAGTTGTAGTGATCAACGTATCGTATCGATGAATTTCAGATTTATGATTGAAAGAAAAGTGACGTTTCGCACTAACTCTTTTTCTATATTTTGTTTCGTCCATTCAATTCAGATTTACATTGTGTTATAAATGGAAGTCAACAAAGAAAAAATTCAAAGTATTATGTTTTTTTTTTGATAAACGCGAAAATACAACCAGGAGGCTGAATATGGATAATGTTTATGGTCCCGCTACCGTATCAGATAAATACGCGAAATTTCGGTTTCATCGATTCCTCTTTCAAGTAAATTTCATATTAAAAAGAATCTCACATAGGTATGTAAAGAGAGCTCCGGCGACAATGCGAATTACATTTGCATGTTTTTGCTTACTTCTCTTTGCTTTTGCTGATTTTATTTATGTACACCTCTTGGTAATGTTGTTTTCCATTAACTTAAATAAATTGTCCTTCTATGAAGAGGAATTTTTAGTAAATGAATATAAGGTTAAGTATAATAAATTTTAATTATAATCTAGAACTTTTTTTAAAAGAAATAAAGATAGTTTACTAGTTTCTTTAATTATGTAGATTAAAGATGTCTGTGTGGGGCACATAAGTTAGAAATTGCTTAGACAAACAGAAAAAAATTCCATTATACGAGACATAAAACCTTTATTTTTTGAAGAATTTGAAAAATCTGTAACAGTTAATAATTAGTATTGATTATTAAATACTGAATTTTCATAAAAATGAAAAAAAAATTAATTCAATCTTATTTTTCTTATATTTATATATGCTTTTCAATAGATTTAGATGCTGCCCAACCTGTCAAGTGGTTAGCGTACCTGACTACAGATGGGTGGGACCTGGGTTCGAATCCTGGCTCTGGTATGGATGTACTCTCTCTCTCTTTCTTGTCTTTGTCCTTTCTTTGTGTGTGAATGGTTGCCTACCCTATAAACGGGTACCTATGGCATGTGTGTACTGAGGAAGTCGGACTCCACACCAAATATGGTTCAGTTGGAAAAGAGGAGCAGCGCACCCCATATTGCCAGCCTGACTGGCACACAACAACAACAACAATAGATTTAGATATAATGCTTAGCAGAGCTTATTAATAATTTCAATATACTTAATTTAATGTTATATATATTAAAATATTTTATTCTTCATTTATATCCCTTTAGAGCTATATTTATATGCAGAAACGTTTGTTTTTGTTACTTTATATTGTTCAGGTATTGTAGATTTTTTTTAAATAAAATTTTAATCCTATATTTTACAATAAAGTTTTCTTACAATTATATGCTATACACATTAAGCAATTTATATTAATTACAACATTAGTTACAGTTACTTGTAACATTTGTTAGCAATATGCTAATAATGTAAATACTATTTAACAATAGGAAAATTTTATTTGAAAGTTACATTGTATAAACTGATACTTTAAAATAAGTCTTGAGGAAAAATTGTAAAATATTCAAATAAATAAAATATAATGTAAATAAAATTTCATTGGTTAAAAAGAACAATGACATCAAACACAAACATCTACGTTATAGTTTCCTCCCATTCTTTCGGTGGTGAATTCACTTTCGAAAGAATGGGAGGCTAAGGTTTTTCCGGCGAATTTACTTGCAGTGTGTGGTTGGCCTGAAAGGTTTAAACCATTTAAGCAAAGCGAATACGACAGTGTTTGTCTCGAAGTTCACGTAAAAATATTGCTTCTTTCTCCCTAACCTTGTTTTCATAGATCGTGAGCCTTTCATTTTTTTGACGAATGCGTATATAAAGCGAAAATTGAAACATGGTTAGGGCGTCGTTCTCATAACCAAAAGGTTGTGAGTTCGAATACCGGCTTCGATCCATCGTGTTCACTAATGGCGACTGGGGCACGTAAAATCTGTCGGGTCGCAATGTCCTCCATGTTCCCATTCCAAATTAATACCTCTGCGGGTGGTTGGAGCCAGTACTTCACTGCTTTCAATATCTAAATTGGAAGATTCAGATGGTGCTGCCATCTATGAGCCAAAAGTCGTACTTCCACCTTCGTATAAGACACTCTCTGACTTCATTCGCCTCTTGGCATTGCCAAGTGTCATTAGAAACAACAACTACGCTATAAAAGAATCAATACTACGCTTGTGAAATTCTAGTTGGTATACTTAATCTTTATGTAATAAGAATCCCTCATGTATCACCGCACTTTGGGAACATTAATACCATTTCAGGCCAGAAATGAAAGGCCACACACAATTCCGTTAAAAAAATTTATTTTATCCATGATTGTTTCACATGTAATTTTAGACAAAACTGCGTTCTATTAAATACTATGGGCCACCCTACTAACTTTTGAGTCGTAGCTGCTACTGACACAAACGTGTACATATCTTTCAATGAAATAGAGCATTTAGAAAAATAAAGATATTTATGTTTCACTAAGTTTTGTTCTAAATGCTGCGTTTTGCAATGATTGTAACACTAGTTAAAAATACAACTTTTTTTACATCCGATTTAAAAATAAGAGAAAATTGATATAGGGGCAAAAAAAAAAAAAAAAAAATGACATTCAATTACCGGTTTTATTTAATAAACTTAAATAAAAATTACTACCAATGCAATGATTAGTTAGAATTTATTCTTGAGATTTTATTGAATGAGACTTAGACTGAATAACTCCATTCCATATCATCAGCCATAAAATTACAAATAAATTTGTTGTGAAATTTTTAATTTATTAGATTCTGTAAACCATGCTATGTTAAGATAAAAGAATTTTTTTCTCAGTAAGAAAGGAATTGACATTAGTTACTTAATACTAATATCATAACTATAAAGAAATACAAGTCCATAGATAAATTAAAGAGAGTTCATCACAACACAATGAATATTAAAAGCTTAAGCTAAATAAAATTAATTAAAATACAAAAGGTAATGGACAAAAAAGTTCAGTTTCAGTTCAAGTCTATAAATCTAATAAAAATAGGTTCACAAATAGGATTTTGGTTTATTTTTCGCATATGAAAGTTAATTCAACTGGATTTGCAATTTCATGTTAATTATAAGCATTATGTCCATAATAGAAGCAGAAATCAAGCAAGAAAGCTAATTTAAAAGAGAATTGACGATTCAGTTAGTAGTTTTACAGAAATAATTACATAAAAAATTTATAAAACAAAATACTGTAATTAAAGAAATATTTTGTGCATTGCATTCATGAAATTTAAATCATATTTTAAACATTTAAAATTAAAATTTCATTACAAAATATTTTTCAATTATATTTGGTTATTGACTTTTAAATATGTATCCACACAAAATTAAACTAGTTCTAAGAACATAATTGTAATTGAATAACTTTGTATCAAATTAAATAAGATATTTTTTACTGTTAATATGCAAAAATAACACATAAATGGTTTAAACAAGATGAAAGTTTAAAGCAGCAAATATTTCAATTGTCAAAATAGTAACATGGGGACAAGTTTGGAGCATAATAAACAGAGAAAATAATTTTTGTAAAAAAAATACCTTACAAATGAGATTCCAAATTTAAAAAGAAAAGATTCTAAAAAAATTTTTTTTATTTCCTATTTCTATTTTGACTTTTTCTATACTGTCAAAAATTACAAAAAATATTTCAATGCAAATTCAGTGCTCAAAGTATGAAAACAATATTTGTCAATACTCTTTTTTTAAAAACATTTTTTGGAATTATTTTTATGCACTGTTTGTTTGCACATACTTTTCATAACTTTGATGTATTTTAAAATTTAAAAGATCTTAAAAGTAATATTAAAATAAAAATAAAATACTGTAGCATAGTATTTAGTAAGAAGAAAACTTGGGCTACTGAATAATTATTTTTTTAAAACTAATAATTTGCTGTTTCTGTATGAAAAAAATGCAATTATAGTGTAATTTTTTTTAAAACTAATGATTTCATTCTTTAAAATTAAGACAGGAAGTTTAATATACTTAATATTCCTTTAATATATAATCAATAAACATACATTTTATCAATGGATTAAAATGCAGTTGTATGAAATTTATCTTGGAAACATTTTTTTCTTTACATTGACAGATTTTACATTTAAAGTTTTTTTTTATAACATACAAATGAATAACAGGGCAAAATATGCATATGACTAATGAATTGACAAGCACAAAACAAATGCAATTATAAAATCACAGGATTCCATCAAATGGAAGAAACTTTAATTTGAATACTTTATTATTAAAAATATACACTTCCCAAATGAAAACAGAAGGATCAGCAAAATGATTTGCAAGAACTTTCATAAATTTTAAAATTCATGATTAATATAATTCATGCACATTCTAGATATTTATACTGTTAAGTAAAAAGTAGAGATAAAGTTCATGAACACTGGGTAAGTTATTGGGATATATTCTTAATATATGCTGATTCATGAATTAGTTTTTAATTAGAGGAAGTAACTTTTTTTTATTTCTATTCCAATAATTAAAATAAAATTTTTATATCATTAATAATATTGCCAAAGTTACAATTTATAACAAATGCCAGATTAACATTTACAAAAGAGTCATAATAATTCAGAGTCATAGTCATACAAAGAGTCAAATTGCACTTTGCAACACCTGTATAATATTTTTCACAAATTGTAATAGGAAAGTTTTCCAAAATTTTAAAAATGCTGTAAATTTTATTAAAATTTTTTTTTTGTTTAAGATACTTAGGAATCCAGCTCATTTAAATATTTCAAAAATTATAAATGATTATCAAAATACATTGTAAAAAAAGAGGGCTCAAATTTTTTCTTAAGAAAAATACAATTAAAAATTTATTGAAAATTAGCTATAACTTTGTTGGTACAAAACTTTCTTTTAAAAAAAAGATTCTTTGGAATTACAAGATTTTATTATTCTTCTACCACTGTACCTCTAACTTCTCCTTCAGCTATTTGCTGCAAGAAAAAGAAACAATTTAAATCATGAATTACATTATAAATATATAATTAATATCTTATAGTAATATATACTAAATATAAAATGTTTGTTTTAGTAACATAAAAGCTACAAAGTTTAAATTTACAAAAGATACTTTAAGATATTTGAAGATCTAGGTAAAATTAATTTCTTTAATTCTGGAATACAGCCAAAGATTAAAAAAAATTAAATTAATATTTTCGATATGCAATTTTAAGAAGATTATGCTCAACCACCAACAGAAAATGTTTCAAAGAACTGTTCCTAATACTTATCACATACTTAAAAATAAATGAAAAAATAACTGGGGAATGCATTTTGACAGTCAACAAAAGTAAAATATGTTACAAGCTCATGTGTACAAGATATCTCCAAGAGCTTATGCATACTCTTGATAATATCTAACATTTTAATAACTCTACATATAAATGCATCACTTCTGCTAGTATTCCAATAAGTGTGATCAATTGTATGTTTGTCCCATATCAATCCAATCTCAAAACATTGTAAAGAATTTGATTTGATTTTAACAGATTTAGTAAAAATACAAGTCATTAAATAGTATTAAAATTTTACTTAGTTAAGTCTTATGCATTTAAATGTAAAATATTTAAAGTTTTGTATCAAATTTATAAGGGGAAATAAAAATATTAAGTTAGGGTTTTTGAATTTTTTCTGTAACATTAAAATGTGTGAATGATACAATAAATATTTCAGAAAATATTTAATTATTAATGACCATTTATTCAATATTCATGTTTGATATTTGTAAAAAGGATTACTTTTTATGATAAAGTAATTAGTTCATTTCTTAAAAATAATGAGAAGTTGAACTATAGAAATTCAAAAACAAATAGATAGTTAAAAATAAAATAACAACATATTTGTTAGAAATAATAAATTAATTCTGATAATTATGAAGCATAAAATAAGTTTATTGCATTCAAGTAACAAAAAATACATTAAAACAAACTACAATTACTTGAAGTCAATACAATAGGAATAAAATAAACAGCTGCACTTTCTAATTTGAAATTACTGTAATCTATTTCTTTAACATATAGATGTCCAGTGATAGAAAATCAATCAAAAGTGTTTTATGTGATATCTTCATTGATATATTTAGTGAATAAAAGGAATGATCGAGATATGACAGGAAAAGTCAATTCTATACATGGGTTCAACTTCTAACTAAGACTGAAATGGAGAAAAAGTTAGAATTTTTTTTAAGCTTAATTACTTAAATATAAATAAATTTTTAAATTTAGTTGATGATAGCTCAAAGGCATCCTAACTCTAAAAATAATTTTTCTCTCAAATATTTAAGCATTTATTTAAAAGGAAATTTCTATTATAAAACTATCAGTATTTTAAAAAAGGTCACATTGTTTGAATGATTGTTTTTCAAATTGCTATTTTAATTTTATCAAACATTGCAAAAATCTCAGATTAACTTTTGGCATCTTTCATTATATGAACATCTAGTTGAATTTTTTTTTAAATATAGCAATGTAAAAAAGAAAGTTATATATCTTAAAATTTTTATTGCTGAGTAAATTTTGATGAATGCATTGGTAAAGGGAAGAAGACTGCTAGAATATTTTCAATCTCAATTTAAAGCATTTTTTAAAGGTAACTTTAATTATTAGGCTTACAAATTTCAAAGAATGAGAACAATTGTTGATTTAATTATGGTGGCTCACTGATGGTTGAGGATGATAAATGAATCTCAAGCTAGTTTGTTTTGCTTGCAGTTCTATCACCTTTTACAAATAAAGGCACATACAAATTGGACTTACAAGTTTAAAATAGATTGCAAAATATTTTACAAACATCTATTATAAAGATCAGAATCAACCCCATGAACAGAAGGATATACCACTAATTTCCACCAGGTAACTCAGTTTAAGTTGGCTAAACATTAATCTGAAGCAGCTTGTTGAATTATTTTAATGGCATCATTAGTAAAAAATTTTCTTTTGCATGAAGTTTAGATTATTAGTGTAAAATAAATTTTTGTTAAAAATTTAACGTCATTATTGTTTATAAAAAGGAAATCTCTCAAGGATGGAACAGTGGTACCATGTCTAGTTTTCAGATGAAAATTTTTTAAATTATGTATTTCTGCAATCAGCTTATAATTATTAATAAATAATTAGAAAAACTTATATTTTAATAATGTACATTTTTCTATTAAAATATTTATTAAATATCTTACAAATATAATATAGTTTATAATAAAAATTTCTTTGAATACAAAGAACTTTTTATTAACTATTAAGATTGAACACACATTATTTTAAGTATAAGCATTTTAAATCATCCCATACTGTTACATCAGTTAAAATTGAGTTTCATAAATAACAATAATTTTTCATTACTTAATAAAAACAATAAAAATTGAATAAAATTATAACAATTTTTATAAGAGTAATGGTACTGTGAGTTAAATGAAAAAGGGACTCACTGCTTGTAGCGCTTTTTTAGTATCTTCTTCCATTCTTCGAATATCTGCCATAGTTAAACCATACCATTTATCTATCCAACAAAATACTTCTCTATGGAATTTCAGAAATAGCCTTTGTTCAGTCTAAAATTAAATAATATTTCAGAAAAATTCAGAAGAACTTTTTATTTAGTTAATTTAAACAACATTATAATGATATTTCCCTAATTCTTCACGACTATCTACAAAAAATATTTATACTATACTTTTTGGAATTTTATGACAATCAATGAGACTTTTGAACTTTTAAATGGCTTTTAATTTTAAAAATTATAAAACATTAATTATGAATCCAGATTTGTTGTTCTATGGTCATTTAGAGTTTACTATAAGCTCCCACACATGAAATTTGTATACTAATTTTAATTAATTATATAAAATTTGTATACTACTGAGCTGCAGTCCTGAAAGCTAACTGTTCAGCTTGTAGATCAATTAAGACTTAGTATAATCACATCATAAGCAATACAGATTGAAATTATTTATGTGTATGGAAAAATTTAGAAAAACAATGTATGTTATGAAGAATGTTAGGCATTAAAATGAAAAATGAGAAAGCTTTGTATAATTTTTTAAATTAGATTATAATTTAAATTTTTCAATAATATATTTTGCAGCTTCCCTAAGTTTTAAACGTTTTTTTCCCTTTGTATTAAAATTGATAAAACTATATCCAATAAAATTTAAAAATTTTATTCTTTCACCAACTGGGAAACAAACAAGATGATTTTAAAACATTTAAAAGTCTTAGTTTTTTCCAATTTATTTTCAATAAATAAAATAAGTTTTTTTTTTTTTAAATTATAATCATGATTTTATATGTCAAGCCCAAATGCAAAAGAAAAAGTAAAATAACTTATATTAGATTTAAATTAAGCTTCAATATTAATACTAGTAATAAGAAGAAAATTTCATAAAATATTTTGCTACAAAATAAGTAAAATATTGCTATTTCTTTTTTTTTGGGGGGGGGGATAGCTTGTACTTTTTCAACAAATGATACACTTGCTCAAAAAGTAGATCCCTTATTTACACAAATATATTATAAAATCAAACATAAAAATTATTAAATATATGAAAATAACCACCCAAGTAAAAATTTTGAACACACACACATTACA